>JAODAL010030431.1:0-49979 GCA_025379985.1 Phyllomedusa bahiana
AATTAAATGCCCCCCCCCCCCCCTCCGAATTATTTTTATTATTGCGCCGGAAGCCAGAGCTTGAGAAACAGATTGGTTTATTTTTGGGGTTGCTAAGAGAAAAAATTTTAATTTTTATGTCTATAAGCATTAGCGTATTACACATTCCAAAAACTCTCCTCTGTTTATCTGGGGGGAAAGGGGGAAGACCTTGAATTTCTTGGTTCTGCAGACACCGCATCTGTCTCAAGGGGAACTGTGTGAGAATATCTGATACTTCGATAAGGATGTATAGCAGTTAAAGAGTTTTAACAAAAATAACTGATGGGCTTAATAAGAATTTTAATATAAAAAAGACTTTTTTATGTTTTTTCCTTAAATACCAAATTTTAGCCTCTCACAGGTATTTAAAGGTTAAGAACACCCCAGTGGTCTACCAAAACTGGAAATTTAACAACGGGGAAAAAAAATTACGCCATTAATTGAAAAGGGGGTGCCTGGGTTTAATGGGGGAATTTGATCGTGAGGTATTACTTTTGGGGGGGACAATTCAAGGGGGCCACCGACCATTCACCTTTAAAAAAGGGATGGCCCCGAAAACAGGCAAAAATGCAGGGTAACCAGATGGGTTTTTTGGGCCTTTTGCGGGGGCTATAAATTTTATGGGGAAACAAGCCGGGATTTCAGCAAGGGGAAATGGGGGATCGTTGTAACGTTCCATTGTCTGAAGGGGAAGTGTGCTCCCCCCAAGGTCGGGAAAACAAGGGTGGGGGTTGTAAGGCCCCCAAGGGAAAGGTTGTGAAAGGGGATACATAGCCCCCAAGTTCTTGTCAAGTATTCGGACAAAAACATGCACCGAGAGACCTGACCCCCGGTGAGGAGAACCCATCACTTTTTTTTTGTTTTGCTGCATTAGCGGGTTTGGTAATGTTTAGCAAAAGTTTACTGTGGAAACACAGCGTAGTCCGGTACGGCTTTTTTCCGGGAGCAGTCAAAGAGTTGGGGGGGGTTGACTGCTTCCCCATTTTTCCATGCCAGGTTTCGTTGGCTGTATAAGTCAACCCTGTCAGCTGACTGGGGGTGTGTCTGCAGTTACAGGCTAGGAAGTTGGGCCTGAGAGGCTACACCACAAGCTCCAACTACAAGATGGTAGTAAGGACTACTTTTGTTTAGTTAGTGCTCAGACGAGCAGGAGTTTTATTTTGTGTGATATTTGTGTTGACATTCGTTTGGCTGCCATTACACAAATAAACCCCCGGAAAAGAACCGTGCTTCCACTACAAGGCTTTCTGTGTCTCCATTTCCCTGGGACTCTGCTGTTACCACCGGCTTACCCCTTACAAATATATTATATTAATATTTTGGCTTTTAAGCTGTTCTTGGGTCGGCTCTTATTGGGAGTAGACAATGTGTCGGGTGGGCTTCTACTCCCCGTGTTCCAGGCCAGGTATTGGAGACATCTGTGGAGGCTTATGAAAGGCCTCCTACTGCAGGTAATCGGGGGGCGTGGTTGCTACCTGGCAATTTGGAGCAACAGAGCTGAGGAGAGGCTCTGGCCCCCAAGAGGCTGAGAAAGCCTGTACATTGTACATTGTATATTGTACTGTGGCTGTGGTGCTCGGCGATAGGCCTTGACCACTAGTAGAGAGGGTCTCTATTGTATGTTTCGTCAGTAGCCTGACGGCCTAAGGTTTTTGTTTGTTCTGGTATTTTGTATGCTGTGCTGTACACCTGTGCTGCAATAAAACAGGCTGAGGCCAGTTGAAGAGGAAGGCGATGTCAGAGGGCCTTATGTTGGAGTGCCATCCGTTTGACCCAAGCACCGATCCTGAGCTAAAATACCCCCAGGACAGTCCAGGAGGGAATCCGAAAGCAAGTGAGGTGTCACTATATATATATACACACACATATACACTCACCGGCCACTTTATTAGGTACACCATGCTAGTAACGGGTTGGACCCCCTTTTGCCTTCAGAACTGCCTCAATTCTTCGTGGCATAGATTCAACAAGGTGCTGGAAGCATTCCTCAGAGATTTTGGTCCATATTGACATGATGGCATCACACAGTTGCCGCAGATTTGTCGGCTGCACATCCATGATGCGAATCTCCCGTTCCACCACAATCCCCAAAAATGCTCTATTGGATTGAGAAACTGGTGACTGTGGAGGCCCCTTCGAGTACCGTTGAAAACTCATTGTCATGTTCAAGAAACCAGTCTGAGATGATTCCAGCTTTATGACATGGCGCATTATCCTGCTGAAAGTAGCCATTCAGATTGTTGGGTACATTGTGTCATAAAGGGATGGAAAATGGTCCAGCAACAATACTCGGTAGGCTGTGGCATTGCAACGATGCTCAATTGGTACCAAGGGGCCCAAAGAGTGCCAAGAAAATATTCCCCCAAACCCTGACACCACCACCACCAGCCTGAACCGTTGATACAAGCAGGATGGATCCATGCTTTCATGTTGTTGACGCCAAATTCTGACCCTACCATCCGAATGTCGCAGCAGAAATCGAGACTACATCAGACCAGGCAACGTTTTTTCCAATCTTCTACTGTCCAATTTCGATGAGCTTGGCAAAATTGGAGCCCTCAGTTTTTCTGTTCTTAGCTGAAAGGAAGGGGGCACCGGTGTGGTCTCTGCTGCTGTAAGCCCATCTGCCTCAAAGTTCGCCGACTGTGCGTTCAGAGATGCTCTTCTGCCTACCTTGGTTGTAATGGGTGGCTATTTTTAGTCCACTGTTGCCTTTTTTCAGCTCGAACCAGTCTGCCCATTCTCCTTTGACCTCTGGCATCAACAAGGCATTTCCGCCCACAGGACTGCCGCTCACTGGATGTTTTTTCTTTTTCGGACCATTCTCTGTAAACCCTAGAGATGGTTGTGCGTGAAAATCCCAGGAGATCAGCAGTTTCTGAAATACTCGGACCAGCCCTTCTGGCACCAACAACCATGCCACGTTCAAAGGCACTCAAATCACCTTTCTTCCCCATACTGATGCTCGGTTTGAACTGCAGGAGATTGTCTTGACCATGTCTACATGCCTAAATGCACTGAGTTGGCCCATGTGATTGGCTGATTAGAAATTAAGTGTTAACGAGCAGTTGGACAGGTGTACCTAATAAAGTGGCCGGTGAGTGTATATCTACATAAGTACCATGTATCCCCGATAGTAAGACAGCGTCTTACATTCTTTTTACCCCCAAAAGTCCCAGTATGTCTTACTTTCGGGGTATAACAAAAAATCGAGCACAGGGCAGCACTTCAAAAAAGGACAAAATTTATTTACCCAAACATTGTTTGGGGTTTAAATAAATTTTGTCCTTTTTTGAAGTGCTGCCTCTGCTCGATTTTTTGTTATATTTGAGGTGACCCTGATCCAGGTCATACTTGGCGTGCACTAATAATTTTTTGTTTTGAGTTTTGCTGCTGCATTGTTACTATTTTTGGATTACTTTCGGGGTATGTCTTATATAGGGCAGGTATAGGGCCAGCTGTAGACAGGTATAGGGTCGGCTGTAGGCAGGTATTAGGGCCAGCTGTAGACAGGTATAAGGGCCAAAGCTGTAGACAGGTATATAGGGCCAGCTGTAGGCAGGTATAGGGCCAGCTGTAGGCAGGTATAGGGCCAGCTGTAGGCAGGTATAGGGCCAGCTGTAGGCAGGTATAGGGCCAGCTGTAGACAGGTATAGGGCCAGCTGTAGGCAGAAAAACACTTACCTGGCTCCCCGCTGCTCCGTCTCCCGCGCCGCGCCGCCTCCTCGCTGCTCCGGCCTCCCGCGCGCTCATCCCGGCACAGGCAGTGACGTCATCAGGCCGCGCTACGTCTTACTTTCGGGGTACGTCTTACATTAGGCGACCTCCCTAAGGTGTCTTACTATTGGGGAAACAGGGTATATATATATACATGTATATGTACACACAATCACATGTGCACTTATATATGTATATATATATATTATATTATATATTATATATATAGTATTAACTCCACTTGCCGTGTTTAGAGGGTGGTAACATCATACTTTGGGGGTGCTTTTCGGCAAAGGGGACAGGACGACTGCATTGTATTTAAGGAAGTATGGATGGGGCCATGTATCATGAAATTTTGGCCAATGACCTCCTTCCCTCAGTAAGAGCATTGAAGATGGGTCGTGGCTGGGTCTTCCAGCAGAACAATGACCCGAAGTACACAACCAGGGTAACTAAGAAGCGGGTCAGTAAGAAGCATTTTTTAAGGTCTTGGAGTGGACCTATCTAGTCTCCAGACCTGAACCCAATCGAGAAATTTTGGAGGGAGCTCAAACTCAATGTAGCCCAACAAGAGCCACGAAACTTAAAAAATCTGGAGCAGATCTGTATGGAGGAGTGGGTCAAAATCCCTGCTGCAGTGTGTGCAAACTTGCTCAAGAACTACAGGAAATATCTGGCCTCTGTAATTACAAACAAAAGTTTCTGTACCAAATATTACATTTTATTTATCTACTGTATCAAATACTTATTTCATGCAGTAAAATGCAAATTAAATATTTGAAAATCATACAATGTAATTTTCTGGGTTTTTTTTAAGAGGGGGTGCGTCCGCTGCTTCATTATTGGTGGCAGCGGCATCCGGCGCTGTTTCTTTAATGCAGAGCGGCAGCGGACAGCGGAGCGCCAGTAGGGACATATCGCTTCTTCCTTCCGGCGCTCCGTTGTTATGACAGACAGCATGAGCAAGCTGTGCTGATGCTCTCTGCCTCTTCAGTGGCGCGGTGCGCTGCTGAGAAAGGAGGGGGGCAGCGCCACTGAAGAGCGGAAGACTTCCGGCCGGGGAGGAAGAAGAGCAGCACACGGACGGTGCCGAGGAGCAGAAGACCGAGGCCTCCCACTCTTCAGGACAGGTAAGTGAATCAGAGAGGAATGGGGTGAGGGAGGGGGGTATTAGGAATGGGGAGCAGGGCAGGGAGGATATTGGGGGGAGGGTATTAGGAATGGGGAGGGGGCCCTACTACCTACTATCTAAAGGGGGGCCCTGCTACCTACTATCTAAAGGGAGCCCTGCTACCTACTATCTAAATGGGGGGCCCTGGCTACCTACTATCTCACGGGGGGCTCTGCTACCTACTAGCTAAAGGGGGCCCTGCTACCTACTATCTAAGGGGGGCCCTGCCACCTACTATCTAAAGGGGGGCACTGGCTACCTACTATCTAAAGGGGGGCTCTGCTACCTACTATCTAAAGGGGGGCTCTGCTACCTACTATCTAAAGGGGGCCCTGCTACCTACTATCTAAAGGGGGGCCCTGCTACCAAATAAATAAAGGAGGGCCCAGGCTACCTACTATCTAGAGGGGGGCTCTGCTACTGCTACCTACTATCTAAATGGGGGGCGCTGCTACCTTCTATCTAAAGGGGGGCCCTGGCAATCTACTATCTAAAGGGGGGCCCTGGCTACCTACTATCTGTGCTGGGGGACCTATAAACTATATACTGTGCCAGGGGCTTGTAAACTATCGATATACAGTGCTGGAGGACTCATAGAGAGCTATGAATTATGTCCGTCTCCCCCGTCGTACAATACACGTGTATTGTACATCAGGAGAGAGAAGTGACATGTCACTTCTTCCCGGGGCGCTTGCGCACCATCAACCCCCTCTGAATTTTAGAAGTATGTGCTGGCCAGTGCGTACTTTTAAAACCTCTGGCATATTGCGGCGTGTACAGTACACGTGGCAATATGCGTAATGAACAATTGTGATGTGCTCCTCAGCACCTAAATAATATATAATCCCTCATCTATCCGGGTAAAGGTGGTTTGTGGGGTTAAAGCTGGGTCTGGGTGACGGGGATAGGTGGGGGTTGCATATTTTGTAGGCACTGGGCCACACAGCACAATTGTTATGGGTGAGGGGGTCCGGAGTGGGGGTAGGGGGCACAGCTGCAGCTTAATCCCTGGCGTGAGTGCGCTCATGAACTGTGGCCCATTCTGCCTCTCCGACCTCCCCCTCACTCATAACAATTGTGCTGTGCAGCCTAGCGCCTTCACAATATACACCTGCCACCTATCCCCATAACCCAAACCCAGCTTTAACCCCACAAGCCCCTCTAAACCGGATAAGTGGGGGTTGTTTTATTTTTGTAGGTGCTGAGTGCACAGCTCAATTGTTGTGAGTGTTGAGGGTGGGAATGGAGGTAAAGGCCCACAGCTGCATTACAGTCCCCCAACTATCTGAGTTTGTGTTATGGGGATAGATGGGGGATTGTATATTGTAAAGGGTTTGCTAGTATGTACAGCACAATTGTTATGGGTGAGGGGGACAAGGCCGCACAGGCAGTGCAATCTCTATGGGGTCTCCTGACCCCCCCGGGACTGTGGTCTCTACACCCTCTCCTTTCCCTCTCACCCCACAAACAATTGTGCTGTACAGACTAGCACCTTCACAATATACGTCCTCCAACTATCCCCATAACCCAAAGTCAGATAGTTGGGGGATGTATATTGTGTTGGCGCTAGGCGGCACAGCACAATTGTTGTGGGTGAGAGGGACGGGAGAGGGGTAGAGACCACAGTTCATGGGCACAGTCCTGGGGGCGCTGGAGACCACCCAGAGATTGTGCTGCAGGTGCGACCTTTACCTCCATTCCCTCCCTCAACACTCACAACAATTGTTCTACACATGGTAAAACCCCCGGTTTAGAGGGGCTTGTGGGGTTAAAGCTGGGTTTGGGTTATAGGGGTTAGTTGGCAGGTATATATTGTTAAGGCGCTAGGCCGCACAGCACAATTGTTATGGGTGAGGGGTCGGAGTCGGGGAATGGGCCACAGTTTATGGGCGCACTCACCCCAGGGATTACGCTGCAGCTGCAGCCCCTATCCACACTACGGGCTTGGTCTTGGTGTCAGCCAGCAGTGGTTTTTGTCACCTCAAGGCTGCCACTATCTCCCTGTCACTACTACCCCAGTATCCAATGCACCAGGGCTACTGGGAAGAGCCAGGTAACCATCAGAAGCGGACCCTCTAATGTGATGGTGTACCTCTGGGGTGGCTGCAGGCTGGTATTTTTAGAATGGTTCTTCCCTATCGATGGTTCTTCCCATTCTGATAGTATCAGGCTGCTGCTGTCGGTTTTACCTTGGCTAGTTGTGCAAAATGGGGGGGACCCTACATCGCTTTTTTCCAGAATTTATTGAGAATCTAAATATGGGCCGCCAATGTATTGGTTACTGTAGTTACCCATTTTTGGATTCTCAATAAATAAATGATTTTGTGAAAAATTAAGATGTAGGGTGCCCCCCATTTTGCACAACTAGCCAAGGTAAAACTCACAGCTTGAGCCTGATATAATCAGTATGTGAAGGTTCATTCCTCCCTACCCTATAAATACCAGCCTGTAGTCGCCCAGAGGTAAAACATTACATTAGTGGGTCCAATTCGATGGTTACCCAGCTCTTCCTAGTACCCCTGGTGTGTTAGAAACTGGGGTAATAGTAACAGAAGGTTAGTGTCAGCCTTGGGGTGACAAATACCAACACAGGCTGACACCAAGCCAGAGAGTTAGTAACAGAGAGGCATCTATAAGATGCCTACATTACTAACAATGGGATTAAATGGGAAAAAGAACAGACACAAAATAGAACAAAAAACTTTTATTGAAATAAACACTCCCCGACAACAGCCTTCTTTGACCATTTTATTAATGAAATGGATCAAACGCTGGTAGGATGTAGTGCAGTGAAGGCCAAATTGAAACTCTGTGAAAAAAAAACAAATACAAAAAAAATGACAGTACTAAACTCCCACTCCTGCACCCCTGACGATCATGCCCACGGCTGATTTTCTGGGGCTGCAGGGGATGGAGTTTAAGCTGCACAATATGATACTGAAGGGTACTAACCATAGCCTCAGCACAATCCTCAAGAGGATGGTTTCCTCCTCATCTTCACTTATCACTCCCTACCACCTCCAATTTATTACCCTATAGCCCCTCATCTCCACCTATCACTCCATAATTCCCCACCTATCACGCCATGTAGATTTGTTCAAAAGGTGAGCACAGATAGAGACTTGCTGGAGAAAATTTGTATTCTAAGATGTTTGTGTGGTAAAATTTTGCAGAGACGAGTTTTTGGCCTAGAAGAAGTCACCATGGCAGTCTGGACAGGATGGAGAAGAAAAGGGAAAGAGAACAATTCCAGTCACAGGAGACGTCTCTGGTGAGTCCCTACATGATACTGCATTGTAATCACTTAAATGTCTGTAGAGCCTGTGTACACTGGTGTCTACCCCTATCTGGTCACTGTATGGAGGTAATTTACAGTCTGCAGAGCTTGTGTACCCTGGTCCCTACCACTATATGGTCACTGTATGGAGGTATTATACAGTCTGCAGAGCTTGTGTACACTGGTGTCTACCACTATATGGTCACTGTATGGTGGTAATATTGGTTGAAGTCTAATGGTTTAGGTGCAGGCTCAGTTTGGCGGCATCTCCAAGCTCTCCTGGATGCTGAATAGGCTATCCAACCTCCAGGAAAGCTGGGTGATGGCAAACCCTCCAATTAGCTTTCTTCTAGAGCAGTTATATGGTTGAAGTGGGCATGGCTTTGCAAAGGGGTGTGGCATGATGTGAAAGGGGCATGGTAATGCAAATTGTTAATGGGGGCGTATTCGGGTTTAGTGCCTAGGGCAGCATGACCTATAAATACAGCCCTGCCAACAGTATCAATATTTATTACTGCCATGGTGGGATCTTTACCAGGGTCTTCAGTGGCACCTTCATGTGTCTATTGGGCAGACCAGACTGCAGCTCCTCACCACCTGCTGTAGAACCTTATGAGTCGATCAGGGTGTGGTGGCCCATTACCAATATTTTGGCCCTTCTTTGGTAAGAGACTGTGATCTAGGTCTTGTAACACATTCATACACAGCGTCACGTCCACGTCAGCGTCACTCTCTGGCAATATAACCGTACTGTTAAAAAACCAAGCAGAGGGGTCCTCTAGATCCTTGCACACCAGATGGGTCTCTGTCAGTGGGTCCCCACAACCATATTGTCCTGAATGGGGTTCTGCTGCGGGACGTTGCAGTCATTTCCGGAGCTCAGGCGGTCCTGCCTTCATCGTGGACAGTTCCAGCCAAAGTTCTCTCAATTCTATCTGGA
Source organism: Phyllomedusa bahiana (assembly GCA_025379985.1). Classification (NCBI taxonomy): domain Eukaryota; kingdom Metazoa; phylum Chordata; class Amphibia; order Anura; family Hylidae; genus Phyllomedusa; species Phyllomedusa bahiana. Next base: position 9,127 of record JAODAL010030431.1, read on the forward strand.
CCACATCTTGTAACGACTCTATAGGCCTTGAGCAGCCTCTGATTGCTTGGGTGCTACTCACTGTTTTCACGGGCACGAACTCTTATTTTCTCTCTAAAATGTCAGATCAGCCATCATCCGTGTCATCTCTTACAATTTGTACTGTAAGAACTTGTTGGAGAGTCCCAACATGAACTGGTCCCTTAGTAGTTTGTCCACTTCCTGTATTGCGTTGGGGTACTGCATTAGGGTCTTGGAAAATCATTGCGGCTAGTTGGAGAAGTAGCTTTGCAGTTGTACGTCCCCCTTGGGCTCCTTCCAGCAAGGAGAATATTTTCTCCAGGGTGTTCCTCTTGGACTCAGGCCGTACCATCACTATCCATCTAATGTTACACTCTAGGACCCCAATGCTATCTCCTGCCTCAGTTCCGGAACTAGGTTACACATTTTAACTGCACTACGCACCCTTTCAGTCCAGTCCTGCAACATCATGTTTCTGCCATCAAATTTGGGAATATGTTGCAATAGCGCCACAATGGGGGCATACCCTACTTGGGTAGGTATGGCGGAGGCACCATGAACTGAGTTCTGGGCTACGTCACTGTCCATAACTGTCATTGTATTCTGCCAACTACACCAAGCTGTAAGTCATGTACCAGGCAGGGCTCCCCAGAATACAGCGAGGTCATGAATGAGGAAAGCGACTCCAACACCAGTTCAACCAAACTTCTGTTTTACTGAAATATGCAAGTGGGTGTACTCAGAAACTCCCATAATTACATACACACAAATGTGAGCCGAGGCCTCTGTGCTCCAAACATACAGTAACTTTTGGGTGTATCCTCAGTCGCTGCCTGAAACTTGTGCCATGTCAGAGTACATCCAGGAGAATTTAGCCAAGGGATTCAACCAGAAGTCCTCCTCTCTGGCCAGAGCAGGCTTCTTCTTCGTGAAAAAGAAAGATGGGTCCTTACGTCCTTGTATTGACTATTCGGGGCTTAACAAGATTACTATAAAGAGTAAGTACCCCTTGCCTTTAATATCAGATCTGCTTGACAGAATTCGTCAGGTAAGAATTTTCACCAAGTTGGATTTAAGAGGGGCTTACAGCTTGCTCAGGATCCTCAAGGATGACAAATGGAAGACAGCCTTCAACACATGTGATGGTCATTGTGAGTACCTCATCATGCCCTTGGTTTCTGCAATGCACCTGCTGTATGTCAGGCATTCATCAGTTATATTTTCTGGGATTTACTCTATATCTCCGTGGTCATTTATCTGGATGACATCCTCTATATTTTCTCCAGATCTACCTACCCACCTTTGTCAGGTCCTGCAGCATCTACAGGCAAAAAAACTATTTGCAATATTGTCCAATGTGTCTTTGAGAGATCTTCGCTACCATTCCTGGTTTTATTGTTTCCAGCCAGGGCCTCAAGGTTTAATCCTGAGAAGGTTTCTGCAGTTCTCTCCTGGCCTTACCCTCAAGATCTGCATGTCATCCAGAGGTTCATGGATTTCACCAACTACTACAGGCAATTAATTCTGCACTTCTCATCTCTCATGGCACCAATCTCTGCATAAATCAAGAAGAGGGCTAATGCCAAGTCCTGGACAGAGTCAGCTGTGTCAGCCTTTCAGCAGTTAAAGAAGGCCTGCATGAAAGCTCCTGTGTCACAGCATCCTTATCCAAAGAAACATTTTGGGCCACATGTATGAAGCGCGCCACGTCGGGGCGCACCTTTTCGACGGTTTTCCGGCGAAATTTGCGCCTGATTTATGTCAGCGCTGGGGCGCGCTCATACATACTATGTAAAGTCCGCCGCGCCTCGCTAGTGTGTGAGGTGCAGTGCGGGACTTAGGCGCAGTGCGGGGCTGCGCCTAAGATTCGTCGACCGAGGTAGTGCGCTCATACATGCCGAGTAAAGTCTGCTGTGCCTCACCAGTGTGTGGGGCGCAGTGCGGGGACTTAGGCGCAGTGCGGGGCTGCGCCTAATACTCGCCGTCTGAGGAGGTGCGCTCATACATACCATGTAAAGGCCGCCACGCCTCGCCAGTGTGTGGGGCGCAGTGCGGGACTTACGCGCAGTGCGGGACTGCGCCTCACATGTATTCCGATTCCAGACAGGCTGGAAAACAGCGAGAAATCATTAAACATGTCCGTGCGGAGTATGAATCAAAAAATTGCCTTTATAAAGGCCTCAAACATTATCAGAAAAAGAGCTCAAACCTACTAAAAAAATACATAGATAAAATCACTTTCCAAAAATCCAGAACGCCGCTATATCAGGAATTTGGATAATTGAAATTACCGGGAAATACAGTAATTCAAATTCTGTAAGCTATTCTCATTGGTCGGCAAAAACCAACCAATCAGAATAGGAGCGACAGTGACCCATTAAAACCTATGAAGAAGTTTGGACCAATCAAAATCAAAGACGGGACAGTTCAAAATACAATAAAAATGCAGAAAAGAGCTGATTGGTTGAGCTAGCGGGGGCTTGGTAATCCTGGCCAATCAGAATAGGAGCGACAGGGACCCATTATAACCTATGGAGAAGTTAGAACCAATCCAATTCAAAGGCGGGACAGTTCAAAATACAGTAAAAATGCAGAAAAGAGCTGATTGGTTGAACTAGCGGGGACTTGGCAATCCCAGCCAATCAGAGCGCGAGCTACTTGTCCCATTGTAGTCTATGGAGAGATCGGGGCAATGAAATCTTGGCTCTCAGCGCCCTGCGGCATGGAGTGTGATAAAAAAAATATTTTTTATTAAGTGTAAAATATTCTCTGAAAAAGAGCTGAAACCTTCTGTAAACATAAATCAATTAAATCCCGAACAACGCATTTGTCGCCGAGACCGGCGCTACATCAGGAATTGCGATATAGCGAATTGCCGGGAAATACAGTAAATCAAATTGTTTAAGCTCTTCTCATTGGTCGGCATAAAAACCAGTCAATCAGAATAGGAGAGACAGGGACCCATTCTAACCTATGGAGAAATATAGACCAATCAAATTCAAAGGCGGGACAGTTAAAAATACAGTAAAAATTCAGAAAAGATCTGATTGGTTGATCTAGCGGGGGCTTGGCTATCCCAGCCAATCAGAGCGCGAGCTACTTCTCCCATTGTAGTCTATGGAGAGATCGGCGCAATGAAATCTCGGCGCTCAGCGCCGTGCGGCATGGAGGATGATTAAAAAATAATTTTTATTAAGTGTAAAACATTATCAGATAAAGAGCTGAAACCTTCTATAAAAATAAATCAGTTAAATCCCTAACAATGCGTTTGTCGCCGAGACCGGCACTACATAGGGAATTGCAATATAGAGAATTGCCGGGAAATAAAGTAATTCAAATTGTTTAAGCTCTTCTCATTGGTCGGCATAAACCAGCAAATCATAATAGGAGCGACAGTGGCCCATTCTAACCTATAGAGGAACATTGACCAATCAGAATAGGAGCGACAGGGACCCATTATAACCTATGGAGAACTATTTACCAATCATATTCAAAGGCGGGACAGTTCAAAATACAGTAAAAAGGCAGAAAAGAGCTGATTGGTTGAGCTAGCGGGGGCTTGGTTATCCCGGCCAATCAGAGTGCGAGCTACTTTCTTATAGAGTTCTATGGGGAAAAATTCACAGTGAAAAAAAAAACCCAATTAAAAAATAACTTTTACTTGATATGCCTTAAAAGAATGCCCTCCAAAATGGAGGACCCACAGCAACAAACACCAAAATTTGTTCTCCTAGAGAGGAAGAAATGCTGGTTCCTCTAAATCTAAATATCCAATATAGTGGTACTGACCCAAGGGGTGAAATTGCCCCCCTCGGCGGAGTAGTACGCCCCAACAGGAGCGGCCCCACCTATTGAGAGCACACCCTATGTCAGACCCCTTAAACAGTTCCTAAAAGGATACCAGCAGGACTCCCATATGTACTATAGACACTCCAGGAGAAACAATTCTATCCACATAAAATCATTCTTTTTAGTCACATGTACAGAACAAGAAGAAAAAAAAACAAAAACAAAAAAAAACAACGTTCTGTTGTATCACTGATTCAGAAACCTGTGTGATTTGTTCAAGACCCACAAACAAAAACAAAACAACGTTCCTTTGTATCATTAATTCAAAAACCCGTGTGATTTGTTCAAGACCCGACGCGTTTCCCCCAAAAATTCTATAGGGTTCATCAGGGGTAACAAGAGAACATTTAGCCAACAAGACTAAAATCACAGCATACATAGACTAATAAATAAAGATACTTAGCAATGATATCCTTAATGGTGGTAATGCCGTCAAAATAATCCAATAAGATACAGATTGATGATGTGTCTGATGCCTCAGTGTGGACGATACTGCCATACTGTTGGCACAGGATACGCCAGAAAACAGGCGTAAAGCCCGTTCATACATGTCGCCCTTTGTTCTAGAGGTGGAGCTGGGGCAGTTCTTCTGCAAAGATCTCCTTCTGGGAAATCCATAATTTGTGGCTTCTTCTCCAAATCATATGCATTGGCTGAACGAAACTACTCCATTGGAGATTGAGAACTGTTGGCCATCAAGATGGCACTGGAGGAATGGCTACACCTGCTCAAATGTACCAGTTTTCCGGTAGTAATTTTCATAGACCATGAAAACTTAACCTTCCTGCTTTCTACTCAATGACTGAACTCTGCCGGTGGGCACTCCTCTTCGCTCATTTTGACTTCGAGTTGCACTTTCACTCTGCAGAGAAGAATATTAAGGCGGATACTTTGTTCCACTCCTTCGAGGTTGCTGACTCTTAGGAGGTACTGCAATACATTCTTGATCTGGCTAAGATTGTTGAAGCTGCTCCTGCTTTTTTAAGAGACATTATTTCAGGGAAGACCTTTTTTCCTGTTGTCAGAAGGCCTAAAATCCTGTCCTTGGGACACAAATCTAAGCTGGCTGGACTCTACTGAGCTGGTGCCCTGTCGCTTCTCGTGGCCCTCACTGGCCAAGGATGTCTGGGACTTTGTAGCTGCTTGTCCTCAGTGCTCCAGAAACATCCGTTTCCTGGCCACATCCATACCACTATAGGTTCTGTGAAGTTACCCAATAGTCATGCCCTCTTGAAGAAAACCTGGTCAGTGGTGCAGTGGGTCCACAACCTGCTGTCCTAACATGTCCTTAGTGCAGAGAGTCCCCATGCTGCTGTTTCCATTTGCTATGGACACATGGGGGGACATGTATGAAAACGGTCTAGGTGTAAGACTTTCTTTGTTGCCCATAGCAACCAATCACAGCGCTCCTTTCATTTTTTCAGAGCACTATATGAAATGAAAGAGGAGCTCTGATTGGCTGCTATGGGCAACAAGGACAGTCTTAGACCTACTCAGTTTTCATGCCTGAGGCTCATGATGTTTTGAGAGGTTATTGGAAATAAGTGTGTACATTTTTATACTATGTTATAGTAATCACTGTTCTAGATCAAATCCCAAGATCTGCCTTTTGTTTGTAGATTAGAGAAATTTTCCTTCTTTGGCTTTCTTTTATGTAGCTAGAAAAATTGGCTGAATTTTGAATTTCCTTAGGTTTAAGCAGATTTTAAGTAGATGAATGATGGTCTATCAAGTCTATCTTCAAGTTATCCTTCTTTTGATGATTGACAGTTTCTTAGACACCATTTCCTTACTGTCTTAAAATACAGTTTGCCCTCTTTGCCCTCACTAGTTGTAATTTTTACTTCTGACCTTTTCCCTATTAGTGCTGTAAAGGACCTTCCAACATTATATATAATCTACTGGACACTGATATTTCTTAGTTTTGTATCAAGGCTGTGTATATGGAAATGACTACTTCATGGGTTGATGCTTTGTATGTGTGAGTATTTAATAAACTTTATTGTTAATTTAAAAGAAATAGCCTTACATATAAAAAGGTAAAGTACATGTAAGTACTCTTGTTGCTCATGCAGTATACAATGTAAAATGACCAGCTGCCTGACCTGTATTTTACTGGCATGGCTACGACATGTGAAGACAAGGCCAATGTTATTAATAGGGCAGAAACCTAATAGGAAGATCTGTATTTATCTTACACAAAGAGGTTATAGAGATGGGAAAAGGATTGTGTAAAGCGACTGACAGAAATGACATTTCACAAGAAGTAGTAGTAAAACTAAGCCATGTGCTGTTTTTAGACAGCACTTTACAAATATATACTGACTATATTTATATATAGAGTGATCTTTAAATAGTCTATTTATACTGATCAGCCATAATTTTAAACCGGTTGCCTAATATTATGTAGGACCTATTTATGTTGTTTACATAGCTCTGATCCATCAAAGCAGGACTCCATCAGACAAAGAGACATTAGGAACAGATCCTAAGTCCTCTAAGTTGGACGGTGGAGCCTTTGTGGATTGGACCTCTTTTTCCAGTAGACTCCACAGATGCTCTCTTGGATCTGGGGAATATTGTATACAGGCTATATCAACACAATTCCACATTTTCATATTGTGGCATGGGCATTATTGCCATGAAGGAGTACACTCACCGGCCACTTTTAAAGTAGGGTACATTTGTTCCAAACTGCTATGTAAAAAAACCCAAATTTCCAGCCAACATGGCGGCAACTCAGGCTTTTAGGCATGAGACTGGTCAGACAATCTCCTGAGTTAAAACGAGCATCGTTGGGAAAGAAAGGTGATTTGAGTCCCTTTGAACGTGCCAGGGTTTTTTGGTGCCAGAAGGGCGGGTCTGAGTATTTCAGAAATGTGATTCCGGGGTTTTTTCAGCCAACCTTTTGGGGTTTTACAGAAAAATGGCCCGAAAAAAAAAAAACTCCGTGGGGGCAGTCCTTGGGGGGGAAAATGCCTTTTTGTGCCAGAGGTAAAAGGAGAAGGGCAGCTGGTTCGGCTGATAAAAAGGCAACAGTGATAAAAATAGCACCCGTTACAACAAGGTGCAGAAGAGCATCCCCTGAACGACAGTCGGCGAACTTTGAGGAGATGGGCTACAGCAGCAGAAAGACCAACCGGGGCCACCCCTTTTAGAAAGAACGGGAAAAACTGAGGCCCAATTTCCCCCAAGCTATCGAAATTTGGACAGTAGAAGTTTGGGAAAAAAAACGTGCCGGGTCTGATAGTTCGTTTTGCTGGACATTCGGTGGTAGGGTCAGTTTTTGGGTCAACAACTAAAAGCAGGACCTCTGCCTTGTTCAACGGTTCGGTGGTGGTGGGGGTGTCATGGTGTGGGGAATTTTTCTTGGACTCTTTGGGCCCCCTTGGTACCAATTGGCATCGTTGCAACACCTTGTTAAATCTTGCACGAAGATTGAGGCAGTTCTGAAGGAAAAAGGGGGGTCCAACCGTTACTAGCATGGTGTCCCTAATAAAGTGGCCGGGTGAGTGTTTTTTTTTGTCTGCAAAAAATTTTAAAGTAGGCAGTAGATTTAGATTTCAAAGTAAAATCCTCATGAAAGCCAAGACCCAAGATTTCCAGGCAGAACATTGTCGAGAACATTACGCTATCTCCTTTAGCTTGTCTTCTTTTGGTAATAGATCCTTATGCCACCTTTCACCAGCTAAGCAATGTACAGGCACCTACTTGTCCGCATAATGTAGAAGAAAAAGTGAATTGTCAAACCAGCCCACCTCCTTCTGTTGTACAGTGGTCTAGTTTCAATGCTTATTTGGCCATTATAGGTGCTTTTGGAAGTGGACAGGTGGTCAGCATGGACACTCTGATCAGTTTTTGGCTATAAAGACCCATAGCCACTGAGCACTGTGAGGCAAATATACATATATATATATCGGATGCTAGTCTAAGATATAATACCCCTGGTATTAGAAACAACAAATTTATTGCATATGTGGTTGTCCATGTTCTTTCAAAAATTATAATGAATCTGAATCCATCTGGAAAGGCTTGCCTGTCAAGATAAGCTATGCCAGGATTGGACTGGCCCACAGGGGATAAGTGAAAACCCCTGGTTGGTCCCTGAGAATGGCAGGCCCAGGGTTGCTGTTCAGGACGAAAGTCTGATAAAGAGAGGCAGAAAGAAAGAGGTATGTACAGTAGCTGTAGGATGGCCCCTCAGAACTAACTCCACTGGTGAGCACCATAATTAACCACTGGACTGGGGTGCCTGGAGCCCATCATTGGAGTTGTACAGCTATAGTATATGATTGCACATACTGCAAATGACTCTTGTACCCTTTCTCTCTGTCTTTCTCCCTGAAAAGCAGCCCTATGCCCGACATACTCAGGGGCCCATTGTGGGTTTCCTCTGTGGGCCACTCTGAGCCTGCCACAGTCCAACTCAGAGCTCTGCCCACTGTAGAGTTCTGTGAGCAGCACACAAGCAGCCAAGTGTCAAACTTCTGCTTGTGCAAAAAATGTGACACTTCTTTCTGCCACAGTAGTGGCAGAAAACATTTAGGAAATCTCTCCCTATTAGTTCTGTCACCTTCCTATCACTGCCTACATTAAAGGGGTTGTTTACTGTATTAGCAAATTAAAGTATGAAACCGACAATCACAACTGATTCCCGGTTCCAGCTCTGGATCGCCATATCTGCAGCACTTGACTGTTACAGAAGTGACATTCCCATTTGGAAGTGACGGTATGTAAACAGAAGACCTGGGAAATGCAGTACTGGAACTGGGACCAGTGAAAGGTGGGTATAATTATTTTTTTCATTATTTTACTTGGGCCCCAGCAGATGCTTCTTGCATTTGCGTACAAGGTGGACAATAGGATAGCTTCCCCCCCCCCCATACACATATGATCCGTGGTTGCCCACTAACCTGTTACCAGTTTATTGGTTGACATTCCTTAGACCCCTCTCGGTAGGTACTAACCCCTGAATGCTAGAAACACACCCCACAAGAAATGAAGAAATATTACCCGACTCAGACATCTAGTCATCACAATTCGTCTTTTGTCATGGTGACTCAGATCCTTACACTTATTTTGCTTCCAATGAATCAACTTAAAGAACTAATTGTTCACTTGTGGCTTAATATATCTTACTAGACAGGTTTTATTCAAGTCATCTAACAGTGGTTTTAATATTATGACTGATCAGTGTGTGTGTGTGTACACATACTATTCAAAAACGTCTGGTATAGTGCTGGATGGAAGGTATATCCATCCCAGATTCCTTCTCTGTATGAAGGAACAGAGAAAGCCACACCTGAGAGGTGATTAATTAGTCCAGCAGGTGATTATTTCAGGGAAGGTAGGACTTCAGTTAGAGGCTGTGTATTTGCCTACTGGCTGGGGACACAGCGGGCTGGTTCTGAGAAACGAGCTGTGGTGAGCGGCAAAGAGTTGCAGCATATCTGTTTTTTTTCTGGTCAGCTGGTTGGCAGAAGTCCTACAGCTGATAGTGAGGAATATATTGTGTTTTAGGGCTGGACAAGCAAAGACTTTTGTTTGCTGTATCGTTTATTTTCTTTTGCTGCAAACCCTTAAATAAAAAGTGACAAGCCACCGGCTTTTCTGAAACTCACACTGGTGTGGCAGTTACTGCAACTGCAAGACACGAGCACTTGGTCTGGGCCAAGGCGATCTCTGAACGTATCACAATACATACAGCAGATACAGTATATCATACTTGTCGAATGTGATCAGACAAGACATGTTATTTCCCTTTTTGCATTTGCTATATATATATAGATATATATATATATATATATATATATATATATATATATATATATATATATATATATATATATATATATATATATATATTTATTTATTTGTAACAGAAAAAATGCCCCCATGTGTCTGGATGACTACATGAAGTGCTAAGGGGATGTGGCATCAAAAGATGACTTATTGTTTAACTCACATTTTTGTGTTAGACACATTTTTTAGGAATTTTTGGTTATGTATTTTTTAATTTTCCAGATCACTTTCAGTATTTTTTTTTTTTTATAATTCTTAAGCCCTGCAGTTTTCACTTTGGCCACTAAGCCTAATAATCGTCTGACACTTCCTGTTCTGTTTAGAGAGCTTTTCAGCAGTGTGCTCATTATCAGTAAAAGCAGGGCCAAGCTGAAAGGAAACACCATTGTGTACAGATAACACAGAATCCACCACTCACAAGAGGAGATGTCACAGCTCCCCCTCTACTCTCCTATAGAAGTCTATGGGACAGAATCTGTCTTAAGAATCCTATGTGCATGAAGCTGCTGTAAAGTATCTCTTTGACTGCTGTTAAAGCAGTGCAAGCAAGAATGTCTTCCCCACAATCATATATAGACGGCCAAACAGAGAAATCTGCAATCAGGAAATAAAAACGACTGAGAGGAAAAGAATATGGATCAGGGGCTTGATTTAATAAGTAAACAAACACTCACTAGCCGAGGGGTGCACTTAGGGATGGTTTCCAGTTGCCTGAAAAACCCATTCCCCTGCGGGCAGAGCTGCTGGCAGTAAGTTCTCTGGATACTCTTTTTTTAACTGTGTTTGCATCTTCTGGAGCACTTCATAACACCATGGGGAGGAAGGAGAAGGAGCCCTGTAAGTAGTAACAGTCGGAAGGATGATGGATCTGTGAGAAACAGGGACCATGGAGATCAGTGAAGATAGCAGACAACGTTATCCATCCATCTTTGGTGGCAACATATCAATTGCCAGTAATTCGCTCAAAGAAATCCTTGTCCATCTCCTCCAATAATGGAGCTCTGTTCAGTTCAATTCAGCATTGTTTATGTGAAATATGGGCAGCATCCTGTATGTGACAGAGGAGAACCAGAGCAACAATCTATACATGACGGGGCTATATACAGTCATTTGTGACAGAGGAAGCCATCAACAGCAGTCTATATGTGAGAAAAGAGGACGAGAGCAACAGTCTATATATGAGAGAGGAGGACAAGAACAGCAGTCTATAGGTAGGGCTCTATAAGCGGTCTTTATGTGACAGAGGAAACAATCAGCAGCAGTCTATATCTAATGGAGGAAACTATCAGCAGCACTATATATGTAATAGAAGACTGGGCATGTGTAGCAGTCTATATGTGAGAGAGAATTGGACATAAGCAGCAGCCACTCCCTACTGGGAGCAAGGAAAAGCACTTCAGAACTTCTTGTCCACGGTCACAGTAGGAGGTAGTGGATCCTCTGGACCACCATAAGCGATGGCATAAGCCACGCCAGGGAGCGGAATCTAAGTAGGTCCCGGTTTTCACCAGAGCCCACCGCAAAAGCGGGACGGACTTGCTGCGGCGGGAGTCTACCAGGTCGCTACCCCTGACGTGACTTGCTTGCAGAGGCAGCCGAGGTGTAGCGTGGTACAAAATCCAAAGGTAGGCTCGTAGCCGGGGACAGAGAGGTTGGTCAGGGCAGGCGGCAAGGTTCGTGGTTGTGGACAGGCAGGAAGGTCATGGCAGGTGGCAAGATTCGTAGACGAGGGACGGAGGCAAATGGTACGGTACACGGTAATCAGAACAAGGCTTCAGGAACGCTTTCTCAATAGGCAATGGGCACTAAAGATCCGGCAAGGGCATCAGGAAGAGGCAGGCTTAAATAAGGGCAGCTGCCAGTAATACCCAATTACCGGCGCGCTGGCCCTTTAAATTTAACAGAGCCGGCGCGCGTGCGCCCTAGGGAGTTGGAACGCGCGCCGGGAGACGGGAGCAGCAGCGGGAGTGTGGCCAGGTGAGTGAGCCGAGACTCGGCCGGCAGAACAAGTGCTTTCGCTGCCCGACATGCGGGCAGCAGCAACGCTAGCCTGGGGGGCACGGGTGCACCTGCGACCCGGGTTGAGGGTCACAGGGGCTCCCGTGACATCCACTTTTCATAAGGTCCTCAAAGAACTCCCTCCTCCAGCTTCAATAAGTTGCTTTTAACATTGGACAGTACACGATCAAGTTTTACACTCTAGCTTCGAAATTGGCCTGGGAAAAAGAGGCCCTGGTGGCCACTTTCTGGGACAGACTTTGAGATCATATTAAAGATGAGCTAGATGGACAAGATTTGCTTGCAAGTCTTGACAATCTCATCACATTGGCTAGCTGGATTGACATCCTCCATGTGACATGCCGTATCTGCATAGAGCTCCGCGATTGGTTCCTGCCTTTCAGAGACCACATCAGCCTCCACTGAGCACTACTCCAAACTAGCCTGTGAAGAAACTCCAATTGACCATGGAAGAATGCACATGAAGATGCAACAAAAACCTGTATCTATATGTGGGGGCAAAGAACACCTTCTGTGCAAATGCCCGGTCCAGCAGGGAAACTTCAACGCCTAGGGTTTGTGGCAGAGGTGACTCCAGGCAAAGACTCATTGTAACAGCTGGGGTAGTGGATCCTCTGGATCACCGCAGGCGGTGGTAAGGGCTGCGCCAGAGAGTGGGGTCTAAGTAGGTCCCGGTTTTCACCAGAGCCCGGCGCAAAGCGGGATGGACTTGTTGCGGCGGGAGTCCTACCAGGTCGATACCTCTAGTGCGACCAGCTTGCGGTGGCAGCCGAGGTGCAGCAAGGTACCGAATCGTAACACCAAACTCGTAGTCGTGGATGGGCAAACAGGTCAGGGTAGGCGGCAAAGGTTCGTGGTCAAGAGACGTAGGCGAAGGGTCAGCAACGTAAAAGACACTAGGATGCACTCTGGAAACGCTTTCTCTAAAGGCAAGGGCACAATAGATCCGGCGAGGAAGTGCCGGAGGCGGTACCGATATATAGGACCAGCAACCTGCAATTAACCAATTACCGGCGCGCCGGCCCTTTAAATCTGGAAGAGCTAGGGGACGGGAGCGTGCGCAGCAGCCGGCAGAGAGCCGCAAGTGTACGGGAGCATGGCAGGGTAAGTGCTGACTTCCAGGTAAGCAAGGGCGTCCGCGGCTGACATGCGGACCGCGGCGCCACTCGTCCCTGGTGCGGGAGGCGCCGAGGAGACGCGGGCTGCGGGACCACCCTTGACAGTACCCCACCCCCCCAGGCCTCCCCTCCTTCCTGGAACCAAGGAATTTCCATACTAGGTCCCGGTCCAAGATGTTATTCTCCAGCTCCCAAGATCTCTCCTCTGGCCCGAATCCTTCCCAGTCGATGAGGAAATGTCGCCTCCCTCGGATAGTTTTCATGGCCAGAATTTCTTTCACTGTGAACTCTTTGGATGCCTCAGCCTCAGCGGGAGAGGGGGCGACTTTTTGGGAGAACTCGTTCAGCACCACAGGTTTCAGCAGGGAGACATGGAAGGAATTCTGGATCCGCATGGTAGGAGGGAGCCGGAGTTTATAGGCTACCGGATTGATCGGCTGCAACACCTTGAAAGGCCACAGGAACCGTGGACCTAATTTATAACTCGGTATTTTGAGCCGGACATACTTGGCGGACAGCCACACTTTATCTCCCGGAGCAAAAGTTGGGGTCGGTTTCCTCTTCTTGTCCGCCTGGGCCTTCATGCGGGCAGTAGCTTGCTGTAGGGACTGGCGAGTCTGCTCCCAAATGGCAGTCATATCCCGGACCAAGGTGTCCACCGCAGGAACCTCGGAGGCAGAAGGCAGTGGGAGGGGTGGGCGTAGATGCAGTCCATAGACTACGTAGAAAGGAGAAGCATCGGTGGATTCTGAGTCCAGGGAGTTGTAGGAAAATTCCACACACGGCAATAAACCAGACCAGTCATCCTATCGGGCTGAAACGAAGTGACGAAGGTACGTGCCCAGGATCTGATTAATTCTCTCCAACTGACTGTTGGATTGCGGGTGATAGGAAAAAAGTCCAATTTTACTTTTAATCTGGATCAGAGAGTGCGCCAGAACTTGGAGAAAAACTGGACCCCGCGGTCCGAGACCAAGGGACGTGGGAGACCGTGTAGACGGAAGATGTGCTCAAAGAAGAGAGTGGCGAGCTGAGGAGCGGAGGGTAGGCCTGGCAATGGGATGAAGTGTGCCATCTTCGAAAACCGGTCCGCGACCACCCAGATTGCCCGAGGAAGAAGGAAGATCGGTGATGAAGTCCATTGATACCTGGGACCATGGTGAATCAGGCAAGGGGTGCAGTAGGCCGGATGGGCTGTGGCGGGGTGTCTTATCCCGGGCACAGGTGGTACAGGATTCCACAAATTCTCTTGTGTCCTTGGCAAGAGTCAGCCACCAATAAAAACAGGAGATCAGCTGAAATGTCTTCCGTGCGCCAGGGTGCCCGGCCACCAGGGAGCAGTGCCCCCACTTTAGAACCCTCCTCCGGAGAGCCGGACGCACATAAGTCTTACCCCGAGGAACCTGTTGCAGATCCACCGGAGCCACGTGAACCAATTGTTCTGGGGGTATGATATGCTGAGGACCGGGTTCTTTCCAATAGTGTCGGAGGTGCGGGAGAGAGCATCGGCCTTGACATTCTTTTCTGCAGGGCGGAAGTGAATGCGGAAGTCAAAGCGCGAGAAGAACAGGGAACACTGCGGGAAGATATAGGTACTGGTAATGAACAGGTGGAATCATTATGGGTAAATATACATGGGGGTAATAACAGTAATATAATTCTAATAGAGGTCTGCTATAGGGTAAATGTACATGGGGGTAATAACAGTAATATAATTCTAATAGGAGTCTGCTATAGGCCCCAAATATAATAGAACCCATAGAAGATATGCTCCTCAGGCAAATAGATGAAGCATCTAATCAGAATGAGGTTGTTATTATGGGCGACTTTAACTACCCAGACATAAATTGGGAATCTGAAACCTGTAGCTCTCTTCCAAAAGGAAACATGTTTTTGTCTATAACTAAAGATAATTACCTTTCCCAAATGGTGCAGGAACCGACTAGAGGAAAGGCCCTTCTAGACTTAATATTGACTAATAGACCTGACAGAGTAACAAAGGTTCAGGTTGAGGGGCACCTAGGGAATAGTGACCATGATATAATAAACTTCCATTTATCCTTCAATAGAGCTTTTTTGTCATGGAGCCACAAAAACACTGAATTTGAGGAAGGCTAATTTTATCCTGCTTAGAGAGGCCCTAAACTGTATTGACTGGGACAAGGTGTTTAAAAACATCTTAGGCGCCCACTGTGAGAGGTACATACCATATGGTAAAAAATAATTAGAAACAGGAAAAACCCAATGTGGATCAACAGAGATGTAAAAGAGGCAATAAAAAACAAAAAAAAAAGCGTTTCACCTACTAAAACAGGAGGGCAGTGAAGAGGCACAAAAAAGCTATAAGGAAAAAAATAAAATATGTATAAAAATGATTAAGGCAGCAAAACTGGAGAAAGACGTATTGCCATAGAAAGTAAAACTAACCCCAAAATATTTTTTAACTATATAAATAGTAAAAAGATTAAAAAGAAAATGTTGGTCCTTTTAAAAAGTACAGAGGGAGATACTGTGGAGGGCGATGAGAAGAAAGCAACCCTATTAAACAAGTTCTTCTCCACTGTATTTACCTAGGAGGATGAGCTTACTGTTGATGAGCACAGGGAGGAGGTAAAGTCCAACTTATATGTATCTTGTCTAACCCCGGAAGAAGTGCAGCTCCGCCTTAGGAAGCTTAAAATAGACAAATCCCCAGTCCCTGACGGTATACACACGCGAGTCCTAAGAGAGTTAAGTAAGGTGATATATAGGGCCCTATTCTTAATATTTATGGACTGTATAATAACGGGGTATGTCCCAAAGGATTGGCGCATAGCAAATATGGTGCCAATATTCAGAAAGAGGTCAAAAAGTGATCCAGGAAACTATAGGCCGGTAAGCTTAACCTCTGTTGTGGGTAAAATGTTTGAAGGTTTTATAAGCGATGCTATCCTGAAGCATCTTACTGAAAATAAATGTATAACACCGTTCCAGCATGAGTTTATGAAGGATCGGTTCTGTTAGACTAATCTCATAAGCTTCTATGAGGAAGTTAGTTCCAGACTGGATCGAGGTGAGGCATTGGATGTCATATATTTGGATTTTTCTAAAGCATTTGATACTGTTCCACATTAAAGGCTGGTAAGTAAAATGAGAATGCTTGGACTGGGGGAAAATGTGTGCAAGTGGGTAAGTAACTGGCTCACTGATCTCTGAAGATGATTTATTTACAATTGCTTATCTGTAAATAAAAGATAATCTTGTTAGAGAGAGAGTGAGCTCTGACCATTATGATATCACTCCCTACTCTCTGTCTAATCAAACTGGCATTGGAAAAGTTTTAAGGATACTTAAGTGGATAATAAGTGGATAATGTTTTATACGATTAAAATTGCATAAGCTGTAACTGACTCCCTTTCAGTAAATAAAGTTAATAAGATATTTTTATAGTTACATCCTTGTCTCCATGTTCCTTGTCTTTTATGGGCAATTTATGGAGAGAAGTTTTAATAGGGAGGAGTTATACTTTCCAGCAGGGGAACAAACTTCCCATAGTTGGTAGAACGGGTACAGGCCATAGATTAGAGGCACAATTTCCTAGAGGGGTGAGGAGGAACAGATGACTAACCCCCTGGATGTTGAGCTATGGATATGGCCTGTACCCCACAGAATCATATTACCAGTTACGTAGGCAGGCAAGGCCCCAGTTATATAGCTTGGCCCCAAGTAGGTAGGTACACACCATTAGATAGGTTGGTAGGCCATAGGTAGGTTTGTAGGTCCCAGGTACGGAAGTAGGCAAGCCTTAAATAGGTAGATTGGTAGGCCCCCAGGTAGGTAGGTTGATAGGTTCCAGGAAGGGTGGTAGACATGCTTCAGGTAGGTAGGTTAGTACGCCTAAGTAAAGGAGGTACACAGACCCCAATTAGGCAGTTATAGTAATTAGGCGCCAGAAAAGTAGGTAGGTTCCAGGTAGGTAGATCCCAGTTAGGTAGGTAAGTATTAGGTAGGTCGAAGTTAGTTAGGTAGATAGGCCCCAGATAGGTGGGTAGGACCCAGATAGACAGGTCCCAGGTAAGTATGCCCCAGTTAGATAGCTAGGCCAAGTAGGTAGGTCCCAGTAAAGTAAGTAGATAGGCCACAGGTAGGTAAGTAAGTAAGCCCCAGCTAGATAGGTATGTAGGGCCTCTTTGGTAAAAAAAAAAAACTCACCTGTATCCATGATCCCACGACAAACTGCAGGCTGACCTCTCCTAGTGAAGCCCGATGTAGGTGGCGAGATGATCTTACGTTGTTGCACCACCTACCACAGGACTCAGGGTCGGACTTATTGAGTAGTGGGCAGGGCTTCCCAAGAAGGCGCAAACAGTTACATAGACTCGTTAAATAGCCATCGATCCCCAGGACCTGCCTCTGAATACTCAGGACAGAGGGCACTGGTGTTCTGAGGCAGAATGTGCCTGCCAGCACCCCGTTCATGGCAGACCCCGTAGCCCCCGCTATGACAGTAGTTCCGCTGCTACTTCCCAGCAGTCTCTATTACAATCATCGTTTGGGGACAGAAAAGTGAACAAGTGATTGAATGGTTTAGCCCCATAGTAGAACAAAAAAAAAGTGAAAATAAAAAAAGCAAAATCCCCCACCCCTGAAAAGGGGTGAATTTTTGCCACTTACTCAGCCTCTTACCCATAATATTATTTCTTCAGTATTGGAAATTACTATCAGGCTATGTTCACACGGCTTAACTGCGGGGCGTAATTCCGCCTCACAATTACGCCGTGTGGCCGGGGCGGGGTGGGAGCGGGGGAGCGAGCGGGGGGCCGGCACTTCGCCGGCCCATAGACAGTCATTGCTAGAGGCGCGTATACGCCACTAGAAAATGACCTGTCAATTATCTCCCCCTCGGCGTATTCGCCGAGCAGGGAGAGGAGACGTATGGAGAGGAGAACTGTGCATTACCGTAGTTACTGGGACGGATTCAGCCCGTAATTGGCGCACTTCGGCACGTAATTATAATAAGCCGTGTGAACATGGCCTAACAGTAAAAAGATTTTGCGCTTGGTTTCCCTTTTTAAATTTGTTATTTAGTGGTCAGTGTAATATTATGCACATACGTCAGTAATCTAGCATGCATGTGTATATATATGCTCCTATCATTGCCTTTGTGCCCTTAAAGGGAACCTGTGAAATAGAAAATGCTTCCTGAAATGTCAGAAGCATATTATAGGGCAGGTATAACTAAGAAGACTGATAGATAGTTCTGTGGGGAAAGATTTAGTAGAATATGTATTTTATAAATTGAAATCCCTGCTCATTATGGGCTAAGGAGTCCAATAGGTGGTCTTATTGGTGATTGACAGCCTTTCTTGTGCATATGACTGTGCATACAGAAATGGCTGTCAAGTCACTAATAAAACTGTCTACTAGATTCTGTAAACTAGAATAAGAAGGGACTTGAATGAATAATATACAAATTCTACTGATGTTTTCCCACAGAACTACCGTATATATTAATCTGCTCAGCTACTACTGCTCAATAACATACTATCATCAGACCTGATAGCATTTTCAATGTCAGAGGTTTTCTTTAATAGATAAGGTAGTTAGAATGGCATGCCTCATTGACTGTGCATACCCCAACTTATATCCCTAAAACCACTATTGATTTAAATGGAGAAGGAGTGTTGATATACACTGCTTTGATTCACTACCAGCTTCTTGTCTATGCGTAGTAGAATAGCCACCACGCTGAGTATTTGCAAGCAGTATGTGAAATTGTATTGGTTATTGGTAAGTGGCACATACAGTGCCTTGCGAAAGTATTTGGCCCCCTTGAACTTTTCCACCTTTTGCCACATTTCAGGCTTCAAACACAATGATATAACATTTAAATTTTTTGGTGAAGATTCAACAACAAGTGGGATACAATTGTGAAGTGGAACAAAATTTATTGGATATGTTAAACTTTTGTAAAAAATAAAAAACTGAAAAGTGGGGCGTGCAATATTATTCGGCCCCTTTACTTTCGGTGCAGCAAACTCACTCCAGAAGTTCAGTGAGAATTTCTGAATGATCCAATGTTATCCTAAATGACTGATGATGATAAATTTAATGCACCTGTGTGTAATCAAGTCTCCATCTAAATGCAACTGCTCTATGATAGTCTCAGGGTTCTGTTTAAAGCGCAGAGAGCATCATGAAGACCAAGGAACACACCAGGCAGGTCCGTGATACTGTTGTGGAGATTTAAACCCGGGTTTTTTTTGGGTACAAAAAGATTTAAACATCCAAAGGAGACTGTAAAATGGAAGGGGTATCAACCATGCTAATTACCAAGCCCTGGCCGTCCCTCTAAATTGTCACCCTCGAACAAGAGATGATCAAAGATGCAGCCAAGAGGCCCAATCATTTGGATGAACTGCAGAGATCACAGCGAGAGGGAGAGTCGTCCATGGGGACAAAAACAGTCTTTAAGGGAGCCCTGAAAATGTCCCGGGCCCGCGGCGCGTCCTGCCCCCGCTCCCGCGGACCCCCCGCCCCGCACGTGGGGTTCGGGTCGCCCGTTCGCGCCCCTGCCAGCGTCCACTTACCCAGCCACGTCCGCTCTGTGGGTTTCTCGCCCCCGGCTGAGCCCCGCCCCTAGGCTGCCCGGCCCGGCCCTGAGATTTAAGGGGGATGCCCGGGAAATTGGTTTATTGCGGGATGCCCCTATTTAAGTCCGGCCTCTTCCGCAGCCCTTCCCGGGATCCTTGGGTATATTCCATGGTGAAAGTGTTCCAGGGGTTTCCCTGTCTTGCCTTTGTTAGACCTTGCTTCGTTTCCCGTTACGAACCCTTGCCGCCTGCCCGCCCCCGGTTGTCTACCGTTAAAAACCAGGGGCCCCGTGCCCTGACCTCCTGCCTTCCACGACCACGACCCTGCCTCCGTTTTTACCTTGCCCCCCTGGCCACTGCGGGCAAGCCCCGCCAGGGTTGTGACCTGGGGGGATGGCAGCAAGCCCCTCCCGTTTTTGCGGCGGGCTTGGTAAATCCCGGGACGCACTTAGACTCCACTCCCTGGTGTGGGCTTGCCTCCCCCTCGGTGGTCCAGGGATCCACCTCCGCCCGTAACAGTGGGATCGGCCATGATCCCGAAAGGGGCCGTTATCCAGCCTGGGACCTTTTCCCCAGCCAGTTCAGAAACCCGGGGTCAACGGGCGAAATCCCCCGTTTCCCCAGTTGCGCAACTGTCCCCCGCCAGCGCAGAGCCTTCGCCGTCCAGCGGTTTTTCCCTGCCTCTGGGTTTCCGGGGCCCCCAAGGGGGCCCAAGCTTGCCTGTCACTGCCGTCCTAGAAGGGGGGACCCGAGATCTGCAGGGGGGTCATCCCCCAATGCACTATGCAGGGGATGATGACTGCCCATTTCCGGGGAAAGGCGAAGGGGGCTTTCGTGATCAGTCCCCCGGGAAGGCCCGGATGGGCTACGCCTCTTTGGGGGAAAGAGACGATCCTGTGACGGCGGATCTACAGTATTTCCGGGGTTCCCGCAACGTCTTCGGGGAAACCAGCCCGTGCATCCTCTGGGAGACTCCCCTCCTAAACCTCCCCGGGGGGGCCCGGTTGTAGGAGATACGGTCATTTCCGCCCCCTGGCCTGGGAAACTTCATGGAAAACAGGCCGAAAGGGTTGCACCTTTAAGAAAGGGCTCTCAACCCGAGTTAAGGCGCTTGGCCGCTAGAGACCTCTCGTCTTCCCTCGTGACCTGATTGTTACGCCCCGCATCGATTTACGCTTTTTTAACGGGAGGAGGAGTTCACAAAGAGATCAGTCGCCCCAACCCTGCGGGGACCCACACCTAGGATCTGTGGGGGAGGCATTCCTGGTGCAACCTCCTCCGTCCCGCCCTGTGATCCCTGGCGGGTCGTGACAGAGACGGGCATCCCCCTTTCCCAAATTTCCCGGCGTTTCTGGACCCGGGCTCCCCCGGGAACTTCATAACCGTCCCTCGTAAAGCATTATCGGCTTCCATGGACGCCTGGAGAGACCGTTGTCACTCTTCCGTCAGCGGGGAGTTGCTTAGCGCACCATCCAGTTCGTCCCCCAAGCCCTGTCCCTCCTGTGGGGGCGCTGCTAAGAAAAAAGTCTCCTTCTACGTGGACTCGCCCTCGTCGGGATCCTCCTGGGGAACCCCCGGGCCGGCCCACTCTCCCCTGGAGGGTCACGGGAGGGTGACTTTGGGGGTCCACTGTCGGGGAGTGGGGGGCCCTCGCCCGGGCTTCCTGTTCTCGTGGAACCCTACGGAGCCATTCCCGGGCTGCCCCCGAATATTTGGGTACGTGATGCTTTCTGAGAGCAATGAGGCTTCCTCCGCACCCCCCATATGATTCCCCAATCGACCTACTGGGGGTACCAGCCCCTCGGGGGAGTCTACCCTGTCGCTTCCTGAACTCAAGCCATGACCGAGTACCCAGGAAAAATCTCGGGAGGGGGTTATCCGTGCCTCGTCCCCCCGCAGGTGCGGGGTTTTTTTTTCGTAAAGAAGAAGGACGGACCTTAGGGGCCCTGCATAGATACCGGGTTAGAACAAAGTCAGGGTGAAGAACCGGGTACCCCACTCCCCGTTGATCAGGGAACTGTTCGACCGCCTGGGGGCCCCAAAGATCTTCTCAAATTTGGATCTGAGGGGGGCCTCAACTTGGTCCAAATCGCAGGGTGATGAGGGGGAAGACGGCCTTAAAACACCAGGGAGGGCACTTTGGTACCTGGTGTGCCCTTCGGACATGCAAATGTCCCGCCGTCTTTCGGGCTCGTGAATGACGTCTTCGGGGACCTCCCCACACCGGTGGTCTACCTTGTGACATCCTGGGTTCTCCCCGACCTCGAGACCCACCGAGCCATGTTCGCCAGGTACTAAAGTCTTCCCGGGAAAAAACCACCAAACCCAAGCGGGGGAAAGGCCCTTTTCCCATCAGACGAGCCCCCCTTTTTGGGGGGACGTCATCTCGGATAAGGCCTAGGGATGGTCCAGCGAAACTGTCTCGGTGTTGCAGGGGCCACCCCCCGTGGCTTGCGGGCAATCCAGCGTTCTTGGGCTTCTCAACTACTATCCCCATTTTCATCCTCATTCTCCACGCTGGGGCCCCCGATGTACCCCTCACCAAGAAACAACCCAACCCACGCATGGCCAGTCGGGCGGGGGGAGGCTTTTTAAGCTCAAGTCCCCCTTTTGCTACGGCTTCCCCTGGCACGTCCGGTTTCCCCACAAGCCCCTTCACATGGAGGTGGGTGCCTGTCTGTAGGAGCTGGAGCAGTTTTACGCAAAAGGGCCCCGGGGAAGACTGTAACGTCGGGTTCTTCTCCCCAAAAATTCTGTGGCCCAGAGGGAAATACACGATTGGCGACCCGGGGGCTACTAGCCCTAAAATTGGCCTTGGGAAAAGTGGGTTATCTGCTGGGGTGCCCGGTTTTTCCTGATTACTCGGCCATAAGTCTCCCAATATCTTCAGACGGCTCAGCGAAAAACCCGCAGGTAGGTTTGGGCGCTCTTCTTCTCTGGTTCGATTTCAAAAACCCTTGGCCCCTGAGAAGAATGTGGAGTGACGCCCTCCCGTGCCTCGAGTGGTGGGTAGATTTCTTTCCGACATATAATTCCTCCAGGCGCCCCCCATTTGGGAGGGGATTGGAAGGGTTCCTCCTGGAAGGACTTATGTGCGCCGCTCTCCGCGAAGTTTTTAAAATGGGGACATTGCTCATTGGTGGAGGTCCCCCCGGCGCCCAAGAACCTTCTTCTTTAAACCCGGTTTCTGGTGGCCAGAACTGGAAAAGGAGTTAAGGACTTCATTTTGTCTTTTGACTCCTGTGCCCCAACAAGACGCCACGTCACAAGCCGGAAAGGGCCCACTTCAGCCCCCCCATCAACGCGCCTTGGTCCAACATTTCCAGGACTTCATTTGTTTCCCCCCCGTCGGGCAAAAAGTTATTTGGGTAAAAACAGACCGATTCTCCCCGATGGCATTTCGTTCCGGGCCCCGGCCCCGCCATTGCTTACGTCTGGCGGCTTTTCTTCTTCATGTGTTCCGGGTGATGGACTTCCTCAGCAATTTGGGCTCTGACCGGGGATCATTGTCTCCAAGTTTTGGCGACTTTGTGCAAACAACTTCAGGGCAAACCGACTTCTTTCCACCTTCCCCCCGACGAAGGCTGGTGGGGGGTAAACCCGGTCTTGGGTGAAACCTTTGCCACTTCTCTCGGCACGCCAAAATAATTGGGCCAATTTTCGCGTGGCCCGGGGTTCCCCCATAACTCCCTTGAGTCGGGGGCCGCGGGTCCCCTTTTCCCTTTACGTGGTGTATCGTCTGCACCCGCCCACCCCTCCCCCTTGGGACCTCCTCGGAGGTCCCGGCAGCGGATGCATGATCCAAAATTTAAGGCCCTCTGGTCCCAACCCCAGTCGCGCTCCGTGCTTTTACGCATGAAAAAATCAAGCGGACAAGAAAAAAAATCCCCCCCCAGTCTTTTTCCCCAGGTGACAAGGTGGGCTCTGTCTCGTTTGTCCGCTTAAAATGCCCTCTCACAAAATGGGTCCCCGGTTTCCCGGGGCCCTTTGGGTCATCGGCCGCATCCCCGGTGTCTTTCAAACTCCGGCTCCCCTGCGATAAATTTCCCAATCATTTATTGTCCCCGTTTTAGCCCCCCGGGCCTTAATCGTTCTCCCAAAGGTGTTCCTCCCCCATCTGTGGTATGCGCCCATGTCTTCGAGGTAAGGAGTTCTGGGGATGAGAAGAACTAGGGGAAGGCGATACTTTCTGGTGGATGGAGGGATTCGGGCCCGAAAAGGGCTGGGAGCCCGGGGGAGAATTTTTGAACCGCAGCCTCATCCAGAGGTTCCCCAATCCCGTAAAAGGGGGCCCCCGGAGGGGGGGGGGGCCAAGGGGGGGGGCTGTAACGACGCCCCCGCGACCACTGTCCCGGGGCCCCGGCACGGCGGGGTTTGGGGTCCGCCCTGTCGCAGCCCTTTCCCCCCGTCCACTTACACCCCGGCCACGCTCCTGCTCTGCGGCTCTTGCTCCCCCCGTGTAGCTCCGCCCCTGGGCGGCCCCGGCCCGACCCCTCTGAATTTAAAGGGGCAGTGCACCGGTAATTTGGTTATTGCGGGATGCTCCCATTTAGTCGGCCTCTTCCGCCCGCCCCTTTCCCGGTCCTTTGGGGTATATTCCATGGTGAAATGTTCCAGGTTCCTTTTTGCCTTCCCTTTTACCGATCCTTGCTTAGTTTAGTCTACGAAACCCTTTCCCGCCCGCCCCGACCTCCGGCTTGTTCCGTCTACGAACCCGAGCGCCCCGTTGACCCCCGCCCGTCCAGACCCGAGCCCGCCCGCCGTTCCTGACCCTTTCACCCCTGGCCCCCACTGCAGGCAAACCCCCCCAGGGTAGTGACCGGGGACTCCCGCCGCAAACAAGACCATCCCCCTTTGCGGCAGGCTCTGGTGAATACCGGGACCATTAGCCCCCCCCGGTGGGGCTTCGCCCTCGCCTGCGGTGGTCCCGTGGATCCACCTCCAAAAGTAAAAACAGTCTACATGCACAAATCCGGGGGAAGAAAAAAGCCCCTTTCTCAAAGAATTCAAAGTATCCCTAAAACTCCCTTAAAAACTGCCACCCCTCTTTTACGGGGGCAAAATTTAGGTTGTTCACTACACGAATTTTTTTTGGCGTTGCGCAGACATTGAAATTTGCCTCCCCGGTGCCTTTAACCCCTTTGATTGCCGCGGGTCGTCACCCCGCGCAAACAAAGGGTTCCCCCCCTTCTTCCCCCCGGTGATCGGAAACCCCCGGGGACCCCGACGAGGGCCCCGGGAATGGCTGCACGTCAGCCTGGGGACCAGAGTGGCCCCGGGTGTTGTGTAAAGAAACCAGTGACTGTGAGCTGCCTGATCACGCCCGTTAGACTGACCAGATTATAATGTATTAGCATTATGAATTGCAATCATTTTCTAAGTGTAAAAAAAAAAAAAAAAGTAAAAACATTCTCCCTTTGGTTTAAAAAAAAAAAAAAAAAAAGAAAAAAACATAAAAAGGGTAAAAAAAAAATTAAAAAATAATAAAATCAAAATATATTATAGGTATTATCTCATGCACTTAATATTTTGTATTTTACATATTTATATTTATTTATTAATCACTGGATGCATTATTAAATCCACTTTTGTGTGTATCGCTTTGACTTAAAGGCTCCTGAAATGTTGCTGTCTGTAAAAATAAATAGCATTTTTCACATTTCTTCATTGGAGGGCTGTGATTTTTCAACTTAGCCTATGGTCTGGGCTCAGATTGCTGGCACCATTAACTCTTTGTTGAGCTGAATGCTGCATTTTACCTATTTACTTACAGATATTAGTTAAAAGCATAGCCACTTGTTATAAGTGACTACCACTCTCTTGTTTTGACGCTATGACAACTATGGGATCAGACTACATAGGCTTTGTTTGTGTCTGTTTACATGGAGACACACAAGTTTGCACAGAGGCTTCTACAAATGAACCTGACTCCGATATAAGATGTAACATCCCCATTTTACCCATGGGGATCCTGATTCATAGAGATGTGGTATGACACACTCCACAGACTCTGTAAATTCATGACATTAAAATGCAGTGCAGTCAGTGAATGAATCCTACATGTGATCACACTGCTGTAGTTTATTTTGGAGACAGGAATCAGAGGCTACTGCTCAGATACAGTATCACTCCCTGAAATGCACCTGTCATTGGGACACGTCACCAGGGCAGCTGTGGGGATACCGCATCCAACCTATAGGGATTGCCTGGTCACTTTGCATTTTGCATGACTTCCAGCTTCTACATTTGGCCCAGCTGTAACACAATCCAGGCTAACGTCATTGTCCGTGCTTCTAATGGAATCAAGTTCTCCTCCCTGTGCTAAGCAACCATCCACACAGACAAAGCATCTTCTATCCCCTCTATTCTAAAAGGAAGCCACTTACTGTATGCAAAGTGGAATCTCCCAGAGTAAATCATGAAGCATGTCAATGTTGGACTGATTCACCAGCAGAGGAACGTTAATCAGGTGACACTTATTTATTTTTAAAACCCATCTACACCTTTTCATTATAGCCAAAGAACAGTACTTACAGATTATTACGTAAGGGCCCCTTCTTAAAACTTTTATAGGGTTTTTCATTAAGAAAACAAAGGGTTTCACTCAATTTACTGTTGTTGGGACCTTAACTTTTGTCACAGGTATGTCAGTTTGGCTATCTGAAAAAGGATTCCTAGAGGAAATATCACAATCTGGAAATCCATATATATTTGACTATCCTTTAAAGGCAGAAATTTGAAGTAGGGTATTACAGCTACGGTTATTAGATTAAAAAAGCTATATGCTAATCATAAAATGTCATTATACATTCTGCAGAATTGTGCATGCTAGTCATAGATATAGGGCAAATGTAGTCACTTTTGAACTATGTTTGCTCTATTTCCTGTACATTTAAAGGGAACCTGTCAGCTGGTTTTTGCTGCCCTATCTGACAGCAGGGTTTGCCAGAGGAATGATTCATAGCAGGATTTCTGTGTAAAATGCATAGAAAATTTGGACCGAACTCCTTAAGAGACAGCGAATCTTGCTTACCCAGCCCACATATGGTGATTGACAGCTATCCCGGTATTAGTATGTATAGAGCTATATGTCAATCACTATATGTGGGCAGCGTTAGCGGTAGTTTTACTCTCAGTTTCTTGTGCTGTGTACTCAGAAATCCTGCTCCAAACCATATAAACTTACATTTAACAAAGCTCAGCTTCTCCCCCTCCATCACATCCTGCTCTCAGATGCGGTAGCATAAACCACCTGACAAGATCAATTTAAAGAGAACCTGTCACATAGTTTTTGCCCCCCTGGCTGAGGACAGTAGTGTCAGAGGTAGTGTCAGACATGCTGTTTCCAGTGCTGTGTCCCTTATTCTGTAAGATGCTGTAGTTTTCGTGTATTTAATGCTCAAATCTGCAGTTTTCAGCAAGAAGAGTCATTCGAAGAGTCCTTCAGAGTGTCAGTTTTTTTCAAACCCTGCCCATATAAGGCTAGCCCCGCCCACCTCAACTGACAAACCTATTACTTTGAATAGGTAGAAACATGTGAATAACTCAGTGGGCGGAGCTAGCCTTTGGTGGGTGGAGCTAACACCTGCTCATGAATAAGATTTGAGGGGTAAATGCTCTAAAACTACAGCATCTTACAGAATAAGGGACACAGCACTGGAAACAGCATGTCTGACACTAGCTTTTGCTGTCCTCAACAAAGGGGGCATAACCTATGTGACAGGTTCCCTTTAAGCTTTCTTAATTTTTTATCAGCACAGAAAGCGTAAACATGAAATAGAGCAAACAGTCACTTTAGACTACATTTGCCCTATTGTCCCCTATGGATCCGTCGTGGCTCCAAAAGGATACCAACGAAGCAGGTGGCAAACATGACTGAACCGCAATGTGAACCCTCCTAAACCTATGCAAGCTCATCTGTATATAGTATTCAGTTAAATAAAATCTATTGCTCCCTGTTATCAGCCACTTAAGAAAAAGGAGAGGCTAAGTGTGAATACAATCTATCCTCCTGTTACCAGTAATTCATCCTGCGAAAAGACAGCAGAAGAGGTAATTACAAAGTGTTGTTCCCTGGTATCAACCAATTCAGGCTGGGGAGAAGATGACTATTGTTTGTTGTTCAATAGGATAAGTGACAGGAAATACAGAAGCTTCCATCCTCCCTCCAATCACTACATTATGTGCCATATCTCCAGGGCAGAGAACCTGCAGAGACATTTACATCCATGTGTGTGACTGATATTAGCTGCTGCATTATAGTAAACTGCTGACTTTAGGTTTAGTGGTCCTTTAATCTGGTTAATCTGACTATAGGAAGGTAATGCTTAAATGTGTCTGTGTAAAAGCGTTTTCTTGTGCCCTTCATGCATAGAACACATTCATGTCATTGCCTCTAAATTCAGCAGCACATTGTAGAATTAGCTTGCCATCTAATGAAGGGTGGCAGATGTTCTGGGTCTTGGAATGCCAATCCCCTTGTGCCACAAGGCTGGACCGGTAGCATTGTAAATGCAGGAAAGACTGACTAAGCGTGGGAGCCTGTGATGTCACATTGTGGACTAATATGGAAGTTGGGAGGGTACAGTGCTCTCATATGCTGGGCTGCCAGTGACGTCACGGAGGGTGCTAGCCCCTCAGGCATACATAAGAGCACAGCTACCAGCATGAGCACCACAGAGGAGCAACTCCTGAGACACAGGCGCAGCTCGCTCCAATCTATAGGATTACTGCAGGGACTTTACACAGTTGTCTTCTCTCATCCTTTTATTCAGTGCAGAAAGTAAGTACATGCAAAATATCGATTCATTTTTGCTTATTGCTAGACGTGAATGTAATTTGCCAAGAAAGTGATAGATGTTGAAGATAAAGCTAATTATTGCAACTCATGTGCATTCTGCAGAACCGTGCATGCTGCTCATAGACAAGCACAGCATAAACTGCAATGTAATCTATCTATCTATCTATCTATCCATTTATATTTCATGTTTCTATAGATGTGTTTGTTTAGTACCAGAATGACTAATATTTTACAGGGTCATAATTTAATGGCAGATCATGCATTTAGGAGGTTGCGTTTAATCTTTGATCCTTCTGCAGCAGATGAGTTGTTTTACTGAAGGACAGTTAATGTAGGTGGAAGAAGGCTGATGCCTCCATAATGAGAGACGTTTCACTAATGTTTATGGGAAAGCTTTATAGGGTTTTAATACTTATGCATGAAAGGGTCAATATGAAATGTTGTGATGTAGGGTCACCATGTTTTAATGCATAGAAATTCACAAGTGTCTTCTTCTTTTCCTTCAAGACATGACCCTGAATCGTAGTGACCGGATCAAGAGCCTGGAGAAGAGACGAGGGAGCATGCCATTTGCTGTGCACCAGCAGCTTCACCGGAGGAGCATGCCGGTAGATGATAAGGAGTTACATGGAAGTACGAAAGCCAGCGAACTGGCCAAGCTGATGCGTTGTCCCTCCTATAACCCATCTGACGAGCACCGCGAAAGCTGGAACTCCGATTCCTCAGACTCTGTCATCTCCTCTGGAAGTGATTCTGAAGATCAGCTGTTTAAAGTGATTCTGCTTGGGGAACATGGGGTCGGCAAATCTAGCTTGGCCAGGATTTTTGGTGGTGTGGAGGATCTCCAGGATGTAGAGGAAGCAGGTAAGAGATCTTAAAAATGTCACTAAAAGGTTAATGTTCCCTAATCCTTAAAATGTAGATATAAAACTGAAATGAGCTGCCCCAACTTTTGAGATCATCCATTAAAAGACCCCAATTTTTTGCCTAGAATGGGGGATACGAAATTAAATGAGCATCATGAGAATGTTTCCCTAATTCTAAACATCTGACAAAGAGGGTCAGATGTGCATGGAGTGACACACACCATGCAAACCTTCAGATGTTTAACAGCCCTAGCACCTTATCATTGCGACAGCCACAGAGTCCTTATAATAGTGTCCGCCATTGATATATTTGGGTGTTGGACTGCTACATGTAGTCCACCAATGTCCTTTAAGTCTTTTCTGCAGGTTTTTTTTTTTTTCCTGCAAGCCCTTCTGATTCCCTTTGATATTAGACTGACAATTTGCTCAGGATAAGTGAAACAATACTCTATATCTGCATAATGTCAGAACATCCTAGATAAAGCCCACAGCTCGGTGATAGCTGTCACTATAGAGCACTCTCTGACATGTGCAATATTCATTTAGTGCAATTAGTTCTCCTGTCTTGACAATACGATCCTTCCTGATGCCTGTTATATTTAGCTACAATTGATTGGAAAGTTGAGCTGTTTTTCGCTTTACAAGTGACAGTTTAACCCTCTGGTATACACCATAAATGACTAGAACTCCCATAGTGAACAGTTATTACAGATGAATCACTAATCAAATCTATTTGATTTTTCTAGGAAATACATACGACAGATCGATTGTAGTTGATGGAGAAGAAGCCAGTCTTTTAGTTTTCGATATTTGGGAGCAGGTACGCTACAAGTCTCTTTCTATTCTACCTTAAGAAAAACAGTACTTTGTTCTGTACTTAATATCTATGGCACAACATTTCACAGATTGCATATAGAAGGAATCTACATAAAAAGTCACTATGTAAAGCATTAACATTTTTAAGTAGTGCTGTCTTTATTTTACTCCAGAGCTCTAGTTAAGATTCTGCAGGCTTCAGAGCTGAAATCCACTACAATTCCCTGCTTGTTCAGTGTCTGCCCAGAGATGCTATGGTGACTTCCTACATGGGAACTGCCATATTTGCACTAGAATCTGTATATTGCTCTTGTGTAGGAAAAACTAAACAGCTTCTGCATTAAAGGAGTTTAGTTAAACTGTTAGAAGAGTCTCCTTGAACAAACTTGCTAAATGTTTCCAATAGCAACCAGCAGAATTGTGAATACAGCTCTAGACTATACCAAAGGAGCTGCGAGGATCATCATTATTATACCTGGCAGCATCCAATCTAAGTATCACTTTTCTTATTCTATCTATATAGGCGGTATATTCATTATATGATAGAGTGTATATGCGTTGTATATAAGCGTACTCTTTTTTCACAGCGAGCTTTTGAATCCCCTATGAACCCTAAATTGTATGGGGGAAACGCGTTGGGATAGCTGGGATCAATAGAATTTCAATAGACGCACACAGTGATATTATCTGTCTTTAAAAGCGGAGCCGCCCTTTATCGGGGCGATTACTCCACTGACGGATGGTATATAGTATGCTGTATCATTTAGGTATGTAGTGGTAGTATATAGGGGTTCAAAGATGTATAATTTTAGATAAGCCTAGTAAAAGTTATGTTTTAACAGGGATTATAATTTTGCAGTGATTTTCATTACACTACATTATTAATTTAGGGTTGGTATTGCAGCAAATTTACAAAGTGGCTAGACCTTTTAAGGAGATTATATCTACATATAATTTACATTAAATGGTAATAGGTGAACTCCTGCTTTACATAATGTCAATTTATTGATTTTCTCCTGTAC
The DNA here is from genome assembly GCA_025379985.1 of Phyllomedusa bahiana. Lineage (NCBI taxonomy): Eukaryota > Metazoa > Chordata > Amphibia > Anura > Hylidae > Phyllomedusa > Phyllomedusa bahiana. The sequence goes on from JAODAL010030431.1 coordinate 39,991, forward strand.
GTTATATACCTATAGAAATTGGTTTTTGGTATCTTGTATATAATTACCAAATTCCAATATTTTCTTATTCTGTTAAGTAGTAGAACTCCAGTTACATAACAGCCCTGCCACATTTTTCATCCATTGTACTTTCTAATAATATCCACCAGGGGGTGGAATGTTCCACACAGACATCAGTTAAACCAATGAACATAATACAGTTTTGAATTAGATCTTAATAGAGGATGATAGGCTTTCAATGCAGAAGCCAGTTAAAACACTGGAGATAATATGCTTTCAATGCACGTAGCTAGTTTCCAAATTTGCATAAATAATTATACTTCAGTGACTGATGTGTGATAATCGCTGCAGATTTAGTAGCAATTAACATTTAACATTTATGCTTCTAGGATGACAACCACTGGCTGCACAATCAGTGCATGAAAATGGGAGACGCTTATGTCATCGTGTACTCAGTGACAGACAAAGCAAGTTTTGAGAAAGCTTCTGAGCTCAGAATCCAGCTGCGTAGAGCTCGGCAGTCCGAGGACATCCCCATTATCCTAGTGGGAAATAAGAGCGATCTGGTGCGGTCACGGGAAGTGTCTGTAGAAGGTAAGCAGAGATACTTCCAAGATTTAATTTTGTACCTGCCTTAGCACTTTGGTATCTCTGTGGTACCAAACAATTGGGTGAAAATTTGCTGAAGGTGCCCTAAAATTATTCTCAGTAGCTGTCATTACAATCGTGGCTTCCAACAACTGCTGGCATTGAATCTGCCAAAAGAATCTTCCGGGTCTAGGATAGGAAGAGGCATAATGGGGACATTGAGACTTTGCTTAGGTTTTTTTTCAGTTTTCTTCTTTGCTGTCTTCTGAACATTATTCTTATATTCTCTTACAGAGGGTCGAGCCTGTGCAGTGGTATTTGACTGTAAATTTATTGAGACCTCAGCCTCCCTCCACCATAATGTCAAGGACCTTTTTGAAGGCATTGTACGTCAGATCAGGCTCCGCAAAGACAGCAAAGAGGACAATGCAAGGAGAATGGCCAGCAGCAAGAGGCGAGAGAGCATAGGAAAAAAAGCAAAGAGATTCCTGGGTAAGATTGTAGCCAAAAACAACAAGAAGATGGCATTTAAGCAGAAATCGAAATCTTGCCACGATTTATCTGTCCTTTGAAGAGCTGTAAAGAGGTTGCAGGCCCAGGACATCTGGAGGAAATACTTGATGTTCTTTGAAATGAAGATGTATAAAGTAATAGATTAAAACCAATCTAGGACTCAAATTTTCATTTCTAATTTATGCCTTAATAAGCTGGACTGAAACGTGGCATTAGGACATTGGAACACTTTATGCAAGGATTTATCGGCAGTCAGCGACTTTGTGCCTCCTCCTGACGCTCTCTGTGTCCGATCAGAACTGGTTAGTTTGGAGCTGAAGAGAGAAAAGTATCATTTTTAAAACTTATGTTTAAAACTTAAATTTTATGTACCAGCTCTACCCCCCGCTCCTATTTTTACCTTGCAGATTCATGTTCATGTGATCACGTTGACACAGAGAACTCTGTAGTGATGACGTGTAGGCTACAACATTTTCTGAACTGTATTGCACTTCAATGAATTGTTATCAATTTGAATTTATTATTTTTTACTTTAAAAAATATTTTATAAAAACTTTTTAAATTATCATTTGGTTTCCTGTTTTCTAAATAGCAAGACAAGAACATGCACATTAAAATGGTTATCCACTTTTACTGAAACGGGGACAAGTTTGGAGAAACCTAACCTTAGCTACTTACCGACCTACCCCCCATTGCTGCTGCTCTGGAACTCCCCAGCACCACTTCTCTTCACTTCAGGGTTCTAGTCCTGACATGCAGGAAAGGCTCACTTTTTATAGTAAGTGAATAGAGCGCAAGCTTATGTGTGTGTTTCCCTGAGAACCCCGAAGTGAATAATGGATCACCAGGAAACTCCAGTGCAGCAGCAGGGCGCAGATAAGTAAATGGCTTTTTCTTTTTTGCCCATCCTGGCCTAATGTAAAATACAGTGATCACATACATTACATTGGCCTCAAGATACAATGGTCTTTCCTAGGACTTTGTATCTTGAAACCAGACTCAAAATACAGTGCCACAGACAGTGCTGACCCTGGCACATGTAACTGAATGGAAGATTCAGCAAATTATCATAAACATTTTACTTGCGTGTAGTAATTGTGATCAAATGGCCTTTTAAGACAGTGCAAGATTAGCAGCTCTTGTGGGTACCAGGTGAGGGCCCCATTTTCGTCTTTTTCTGGTTCATTGTGTATAAAGTACAAAGAAACTCCTGTCCTCAAAATAGAAAGTGATTTCCAGCTTCCAGGAGCTCTTTCTGATTATTAAATGCAAGGACTTGCTTTATTTGTATTAGTTGCTTAAAGGGGTTGTCTCACTTCAAGGATTGCTTTTTACGATAAGAATCTTTCAAAAACAAGTCACTTTGCAATATGTGTCCATTTACAATGTCCTACATATTGCTAGATATCCCCTCTTGTATGGGCTGCATCAGCTCCTCAGGTCGCTATAGCTACAGACCTGTTTGATCTTTCCTGATAGGCTGCCAGCACTGGTTGCTATAGCTACAGACCTGGCTTCTACTGCAGTCTAGTGGAAGCCAGTAAACACGCCCTGAATTCAAAGTGAAACCAAGAAAACAGGACTGAGGTGAGATGAATCAATGTAGTGAGACAACCCCTTTAATTTTCCTTAATATTCATGTTACATTATGTTGGGGCTTCAGAACCAATTACCTGTTTTTCATGGAGTTATGGTTCCACCATACAATGGTTTCAACACAAAATGGTTAACCCCGGAAAAAAATAATATTGTATATTAAGGCACCACCTTACTTTTTTTTTTTTTTTTAAGTGGACAACCCTTTAAAGCGATAACACTCCATCAGATCTAAACCTGTGACAATCTAACTGTGGTGAAACAACAGCCCCCTGCATGTCCTAACAGATGCTGAAAGCTGTAGTTTGGCTATAGCTTTATACCCATTTCTAATGTATAAGAAAGTCACCCTAAAGATATTTTTACTTTTAAAATATTGTCAAACACCCCCATAAATGTTTAGCTATGCTACTGTGCAGAAGGATAATTAGTGAGTTATGTATGCAAAAAGGCAATCTCAAAACTCCACACACCAATGTGGTGCTCTCCCCAAGGAGAGATATTCCCCTTTCTGAGTCATGTATGAAAACTGTTTATGCCTTACGGTATGTTCACACGATGTACTGTAGCGCGTACAGTACGCGCTGCAGTACATCGTGTTTTTTGGGAGCTCGCGCTAATGCGCGCTTACTACCGCGACGTGAGGGTGCGGAAGCCCGCCGGCCCCATTGACATCCGTTACTCGTGGCGCGTATTCGCCGCAAATAATTAACATGTCACTTATCTCCCCGCGCGTACAATACGATCGTATTGTACAAGCGGCGAGAGGAGGCGTAATCCATAGTTCTCTATGAGAGCTATAGATTACCGTAATTATAGGGTGCATTTCCCCACGTATTAAGCGCAGTATGCCGCGAAATACACCGCAAAATGCGCCCCAAAATAAGCCGTGTCAACATACCCTGAGACTTTCTTTGTTGCCCATAGCAGCCAATTAGCGCTCCCCTTTTATCTTATATAGTGCTCTGAAAAAATGAAAGGAGAGCTCTGATTAGTTGCTATGGGCACTAAAGAAAGTTTTAGTTCCAGACAGTTATTATACATGAAGCCCTTAGTTTTTACCTTCATCTAATGCCTTAGCAGGGATATATGTAAACATAGCACAACTTCTCAGAATGCAAATCAACAGATCAAGCTTTGTGCAGATACTGAACAATGTTATGTTTTCACATCCTAGCTTTAAAGCCAGCAGAACAGAGTGCAGCTTTGTAGCATAATAGAGGTTGTAACTCAGGATCTGTACAGGATAAGTAATGTAATGTATGTACACAGTAACTCCACCAGCAGAATAGTGAGTGCAGCTCTGGAGTATAATACAGGATGTAACTCAGGATCAGTACAGAATCAGTAATGTAAGGAATGTATACAATGACTCCACCAGCAGAATAGTGAGTGCAGCTCTGGAGTATAATACAGGATGTAACTCAGGATCAGTACAGGATAAGTAATGTAATGTATGTATACAGTAACTCCACCAGCAGAATAGTGAGTGCAGCTCTGGAATATAATACAGGATGTAACTCAGGATCAGTAATGTAATGTATGTACACAGTAACTCCACCAGCAGAATAGTGAGTGCAGCTCTGGAGTATAATACAGGATATAACTCAGGATCAGTAATGTAATGTATGTACACAGTAACTACACCAGCAGAATAGTGAGTGCAGCTCTGGAGTATAATACAGGATGTAACTAAGGATCAGTACAGGATAAGTAATGTATGTTTACAGTGATACCACCAGCAGAATAGTGAGTGCAGCTCTGTAGTATAATACAGGATGTAACTCAGGATCAGTACAGGATAAGTAATGTAATATATGTACACAGTGACTCCACCAGCAGAATAGTGAGTGCAGCTCTGTAGTATAAAACATGTTGTAAGTCAGGGTCAGTACAGAATAAGTAATGGAATGTATGTACTCAGTGACTGCAGCATAATAGTGAGTGTAGGTCTGAAGTATAATACAGGATGTAAATTAGGATCAGTGCAGTATATGTAAAGTAGAATATGTACACATTAACTCCACCAGCAGAATACTGACTAGAGCGCTGAAGTATAATACAGGATGTAATTTAGGACTGGTACTGGATAAGTAATGTGATATATGTACACAGTGACTCCAGCAGAATAACGAGTGCAGCTCTGTAATACAGGATGTAACTTAGGATCAGTGCAGGATAAATACAATATACTGTATTCAAGCGATGCAGTTGTGTATTAAAGCTTCATCTCTTTATAAGGTGCAAAATGTGTCCTTACTAACTTTGGGTGTTCTGTAGAATATGGGCACAACTGGGTGGTCACATAACATATAAGATGCCTTTCTTTCAGAGACTGCTCCCAGGACCATAGGTTCCTTCAACAGGGATTCTAATTTTTGTTTAAGTTTAAAATACTAAATGTATGTTTATTGTTCAGCCTCAATGACAAGAATGATTTGATATGTTATATTAATTACTAACCTCCTAATATAAGCAATGGTAAAACAATGTTAGTAAACAGCAGTAGATGCCCATTTAAGGGGGAAGCTCTAGACTCTAGAGTCTAGAGAGTGTCAGAAAAGAATTTGCAAGAGTGGCATTGAATATACATGTATCTTTATGTACCATGATTGGGCCATGTTAGTTTCATCAGTGTGTCGTATTTAATTATGTGGTCTGAGACTTGTTAGTCTATGTCTACACAGCACTGGATTCTCGTTGAATTTTCAGCGGATTCAGTATTTTGAATCTGACGAAAATCCGACCATACCCAGTGCTGTGTACATGGCATAGGTTTTTTACTGAAGCCACCAGTCATCCGTCGGAAGATAGAATATGTTCTATCATCTGCCGGATTATCGGCAGATTCCTATGCAGCCCATGTACTGGGCCACCGTGAATCCAAAATCCGATAACTTTTTTTGTGTAAAGAAAATGGCAGCACGGTGCAGTGAATTTAAAATAACGTCAGATTTCCGATTTTTTAATAGATACAATAAAGAGATGAAGTTTTGATACACAAGTGCTAGAACACTATTTATGAAGCTTTGTAACTGTAGGTAGTCAGGCATCAGTGGGGGAAGCCATGATAATACTGCAACTTACCAAGAGACTATGAAAACATTATGATAGTGAGTATATGTTTAACTGTTTTTTCCTCTGTAAGTGTATAATATAACATACAGGTGCACGCAACATTATTCAACCCCTATTTCAAATTAGTTTTTTGCAAAATGTATATATTTTCAGCTGTGTGCAAAAAAGCAAAAAATAGAAAGAAAAACAATTTATAAAGCTGAACACAACTAATATAACAAGTGGTTTACCCAAATTCGACACAAAATACCACTTTTAATGGCTACTACAGTCTCATAATTATAAAACCCTTTCATGACAAGAGTCTTAAACATTTAGTAGATCACCTTTTATTATGACTTGCTGCAAATGTGATGCATAGCCAAACACCAGCATCTGGCAATGTTCCTGAGGAATCCCATTCATCAAAGGCAATGGCCATCAGTTCACTATTAGAGTATGTTCACACGGCTTAACTGTGGGGCGTACAGTATGCCCCGCAATTAAGCTGAGTGTTCAGGAGTCGCGGCGTGGGGGCCGCCTGCCCATAGACTGTCATTACTCGTGGCACATAAGCGAAGTGAATAAATGACATGTCAATTATCTTCCCACGCATACAATACGATCATATTGTATGCGCGGGGAGAGGAGGCGTAATCCATAGTTCTCTATGAGAACTGGGGATTACCATAATGATTGGGCTGCATTTCGCTCGTATTAGAGCGCAGTACGCTCTCAATATGTGGCAAAATGCTCCCCAAAATAAGTCGTGTGAACATACCCTTAGTCTTAAGGTTAATTGATTTATCTGCCTTCTTCAAATCCTACCAAAGATTTTTTTATTAAATTCCATTCAGGAGATGGCTCCAGTATCTTTCAGGACCTCTTCTGAAACTAAGCCTTGGAGGACTTTGAGGTTTGCCTGGGATCATTGCTCTGTTGAAAAATCCAACTACACCCAAGCTTTAGGGTCCTCACAGAAGGCATGATGTTTGCTTCTAGTACTACCTGACACTTGATTAAATCCATCTCACCCTCCACACACTGCAGGTCTCCAGTGCCAGAGGAAGCAACGCAGCTCCAGGGCATCACCGAGCCACCACCCTGGTTCACTTTAGGCAAGGTCTTCTTTTCAGTAAATTCTTAATTTTTTTCTCCTCTACGTATACCATAGATCCAGAAGGTTCCAGTATTGTTTCATAATACAACAGATCAAAATACCAAAACTAATGAATCACCTGACTTAAACTCCACAGAAAATCTTTGGTGAGATTTGAAGAAGGTGGATGCAGCATGAAAACCATAAAATATTAGTGAACTGGAAGTCACTCACTATGAGGAATGGGCTAAGATTCCTCAGGAATGCTGCCAGAAGCTGGTGTCTGGCAAAGCATCAAATCTGTGGCTGATCCTACTAAGTACTAAAGATGCTTGTCATGAAAGAGTTGAATGGCAGCATTAATTAAAAGTAGCATTTTGCATTGAATCTGGAGAACCCACTTGTTTTATTAGTTGCGTTGCGCTATTTTTGCTGTTCTTGAGTAACAGTTTTTTTTGCAAAGTTTACACATTTTGCAAATAATCCTAATTTGTGATGCGGATTGGATACATTTGATTTCAACTCTATCAAATGTGTATGGCCAGCTGCAGTCTATGTAAGAATGGCAAAAGTGTGTTAAGTGAGAGAAGTTTGAGAAGACTGCTGCTAATGGGCTGTCTGAGATCAGAAAAAAGACTTTCCTTAGTTTCCAGAAACAGCGCTACTGTTTTCCATGATTGTGACTGGTAATGCAGCTGCAAAAAACAAAAACAAAAATGGGAACAGCACAGAAATTCCACATAAGACCAATAAAAATGCAAAGTCCATCCCAAGGCCAGCAAGCCTCAAACTCATCACCGTAGGATACAAAAAGATGGTTTGGACGACAGCATAGTAAAAGCAGGAATCAGCTTTATTCCAGAGTTAGAGACACCATCACAACGTTTCAGCCTGTCAGTGCATGGCCTTTTTCAAACAGCATAAAATACAGAGTGTAATCCAGGTGTATTTAAGGGGATATCAGACCCTCCTCAATCACATACATTCCGTGCTAAAATAGGCTTTAAGGCGTATCTTCCTGAAAAAATTTTGTAAATCACATTCTAATTGAAACCAATCAATATTAGTATTTGGTATAAAAGACAAACCACGATTCAAGACTTTAAGCTCTATGTCAGTCAGAGATTATGAAGAAATATTCACCACAAGGTTCTTTTCCTCTGGTTTTTCCTGGTGTTTGGTCGTCCCCTCGTCTGATCCTGTTTGGGAAAGGCTCCTGATTTTCTTCTGCCATCGATGATGTTTGCGACCTCCCCTCCTGAGTTTCCTCCTCTGCTTTGATCTAAAAAATCAGGCCTATTGGATTCGTCAGTGAAATCAGAATCACATGTTGTAAAACCAAAGTTGGCTTGTCCAGATTTTTTATAAAGCCTTCTCCTGTTGAAATTGTGCCCCGACTGTATCCTCTGCCAATTGAAAATTTTAACCGGTTTGATAATCCTCAAGATCTCGGTGCCATTTATCTCGTTTGACTCTTTCGATTTCCAATCGATGTTTAGAGAGTCTCTGGTTTAATTTCTCCAAGAAAACAGAAAAATCATTGTTAGGTAATAATAATTTCAATTGATCCTCCATTCTGGAGATTTCCAACCTCAACAATGAGAGTTCCTTTTGTAAATATTCGACATTCAGCAAAATAATTTCAGATGCATATTTGTTATTGATAGCCTCAAAATGTTTACAAAAAACATCATCCCCCAAGAAAAAATTAGGGCGCAATGTTGATCTCATGCCCCTGGGGACCCTTTGTGCTTTAAAATAAGCATGAATTATTGTTTTTATGGTGTATTTATACATTTTTTTAAATCTTTTTTAGGTGATATTGTTTGGGGGCCTCAGACATCGGATGCAACGCATAAAAGAAAAGAAAAATTCATTGGTTTTGTATAATAAAGATATATATTTTTTTATTATTATTATTATTATTATTATTTTTGTTTATGTGTTGAATGCTGAATTGTTAATATAATAAAATGATACAGATTACCTATATATGTTTCTGTATATTTCTATAGACTGGGACTGACCACTGTTGATTATGGCCCATTTGAGGATTGATTCTGAATGGCTTTAGCTTTTGCTGAGTCTCTCAGCTTTTTTTTTTTTTTTTCTCCCTGTTTGGGCCTAGTAGAATAACATAAAAATGTGGATCAGAGTCTAGAGGCATTATGCTCAATCATTTACTTACTCTTCAGCATTTCACACATTGGTTATCGTACTTGTAACGCTATTTAGAATGATGACTTGTCCTTAGACATGCGCAGTAGTTACCTTTGAAGCCGTAGTGCTTGGCGCTTCCGGATCCCCTCAGCACCGATGCGCGGATTTCCGGATATGCGCAATATAGATTAGAGGACGCCGCGATGTATTAGGCGCGGTATGTATGCATCTGATGTCTTGAGTTCCCCAGGCAATGGGATACTGAGTTATAAGAGGTGATGTTTTATGTCCATCATTGTATTGACCTATGAATATCCACTTGCACATGTGTTTGTTAAATGATTATTAATGCTTGTCACTTGATTGGATGTTATGTGATTGAGGAGGGTCTGATATCCCCTTAAATACACCTGGATTACACTCTGTATTTTATGCTGCTTGAAAAAGGCCATGCACTGACAGGCCGAAATGTTGTGATGGTGTCTCTCACTCTGGAATAAAGCTGATTCCTGCTTTTACTATGCTGGCGTCCGATCCAGGTTTGTGGTAATGCAGCTCATCCCCATGCAATTGCATACCAAACAGTTTACAGACAAAAGTCAGGCTCAGACTGGCCCAAAGGGGAGCAGGGGAAACCCACAGTAGGCCCCGAGACAAGGTGGGCTCTTGAGCAGGGCCGGGACAAGGCATTTTGGTGCCCTAGGCGAGTACAGTCAATGGCGCCCCCCCCCCCCCCTCGCTCTCAAAAAAATAATACCCCCCCCCACACACACACACACTAATTCCTCTCACCCCTGCGCCAGGTCCTGTCACTAATTTTCTGCACATTCCACATAGCTCCCGTCCATCTCCTCAGCAGTCACTGCACAATGAAAATCAGCCCTGACAAATTGCATTTCAAAATCGCTCCCCCCGTATGACAGTGTAAACCCCTAAATAACAGTCACTAAAAAAATCCACCCATACTGGGGCAAAT
>JAODAL010030432.1:0-49979 GCA_025379985.1 Phyllomedusa bahiana
TTTTTTGGGGTGATGCATTTTTAAGGGTCATGCTTGGTAAAAAGACAGGGATAGTAAATGGTGTGTGATTTTTTCGTGGTTTATCCCAAAGTGTGTGCCTAATTTTGTAGCAGGTATTCATTTATGTTTGGCTGTTAATTCCCAGCTTCCCCTTTTTGGGGTAAGAATGAAGGGTTTTGTTGCTCTCCTATAGACTTTAAGGGGTCTGGGTGATGCTTTTAAAAAACCTTATCGTGGTGCCGGGACTACGATCGATGTCGATAGCCAAGTAATCGCCAAACACCAGGACTCTCGCTCAGATTTCTGGATGGCCTGAACTAAAGCCCGCGTTCATGCTTTACTTAATCACGGTTTCCAAAACTTGAGACACTTCAGCACCTGCTTAACAAATCGGGGCGTACACCAGTCGCTGAACCCCTTTGTTTTGTCACTCCAAAAAGGGTCCCTGCTCATGGGTTTCCCGAGTACCCTCCGGTCCAATGAATGGGATGAAAATTTGTTGTCGTGCTGCAGCTATACTGAAAATGAGGGTCCAGCAAGGGTCCCTAAAGCACACCGAAGCTTCATTTTTTTTTTTTAAACTCCCCTAAATTTCCCCAAGGGTATCCCAGCAGCTTTTTTGCCCTGGAGCGGGGCCCCATGGTCAATTCCCATCTGAGCCATGATCACTCGGCCATTCATTTCCGCTGTCGAAAGGCTCACTCTGCCGGACCCCTACTGCATAGGTCCAAGCCGACCTCTTGTCGGCAATAAGTGAGTCCCCCCCGGGAATTTTCTGCTTTAATAGGGAGACTTGGAGGGCAATCGATTCAAGGGAATTCCTTAGAATTTCAGGAAAAATTCGATTCTGCATGAAGGCGAAGTTTATGGTACTTCGCGGGAACGAAACATCTTTTTTCTAAAATGGCCGCGAGCACATAGCGTGACATGGGGCAGAGAACTATGGGAGGAAGAAAGGAACTCCCTCAATGATATGTGCCGACATGAAGCCAATCAGCAACCAGCAGGCTTCTGTGACATCACAGCCCTATAAATACGGATGCCATGTTAAACTCTCACACTTGTCAGTGTGTCTCCGGCCACAAGCATCTATCTGCTGCAGCACTATATTGCACTCTGCAAAATAAACCTGTTTTTTGAGCTACTGGGGAGAAAGACCTTCACAAGTGTGTGTCATATACATACCTGTTCCTGAACCAGTGTTTTTTATTTTTTTTGTTTTAGTTTATGGGATATTCTCCCTAAAACCCAGGGTGTGTGTTTTTCTGCCCCATATACGCCTGAATTCCATCTGGTTATTTCTGTAGGGTATTTTATTTTATACCCAAGGGTTAAGTTATCCTCTTATTAGTGGGGTAATTAGGAGTCAAATACAGGGTGTGTGTATTTCTGCCCTATATACGCCTGAATTCCATCTGGTTATTACTGTAGGGTATTTTATACCCAAGGGTTAAGTTATCCTCTTGTTTGTGGGGTAATTTTGAGTCAAAGATAGGGTGTGTATTTATCATATACAGACATCTTCATTAAACAGTATGTCAGACAGAGAGGTGGCAGGCCCGGCACACGTGAGTGGCAGTGGCACAAATATTCCTGGAGCAGGCAAAGGTCACAGCACATTAAGGGGACATCGCAGCAGGGGTGACTCGGCGAGGCCAGAGCTACCGTTGTCATCTAGCAGCCTTGTGTTGATCACCAAGCCAACGGTTCTTGATTGGTTGACTAGGTCATCCACTTCCTCCCAGATGACATCTGGGAACCCAAGCCAAGAGTCGGTGGGTTCGTCAGACACAACCCTTAGTTGACATGGCCCGGGAGCAGGTCAGGGGCCCTCACCTGTCCTCAAGCCGCCTCTGTCTCTTTCAGTTCCCTCAGCCAGAGAACTACTATGTGGTCTGGGTTCTGCGCCACTACACAGCGAGGACGAACTATTTGAGGACAGTCAGCAGCTACTTGGCAGCGAAGAGGTGGGGCAGATATCCGCTGCTTCTTGCAGTAGGCAGGCAAGTATGATGTGGAGAGTGGCATGGGATGTTATGTTGTGAGAGGTCAGGCTCTGCATATCGAGACCGTTGAGGAGGACAGCAGTAACGGGCAAACAGTAATCGATGACTATGTAGTCGATCGCACTTGGGAGCCAGGTGAAGCAAGGGCTTCATCATCATCGTTGTGAGAAGAGGGAGTCAGCTTGCGCGTCAGGCAGTGGCGCAGCCGGCAAGTCGGTAGTATGGCCGTGAGTCAGCAGGGTGGTAGCAGTACGAGGTTGGGAGACAAATGGCCACGGGGTAGAACACCTGCTTTGCAGGTCCAAGAAAATAGCAATACAGGGGCTCACAGAGGCAGCGGCGGTAGTAGTCAGTCAGTGCGGAGCATTGGCGGTACAATCACCTACTCGGCAGGGTGCCAATTTTTTGCCAAGACACCAGAATAGCCGAACATGTGTATATGTAGAAACTGTGGGCAGAAAGTGAAACATGGCCAGTGAGCTAATGTTGGCACCACAGCCCTGCGTCAACTCCAGTGGCCTGGGAGAAAGTGTCTCACATGTGGTGGTCCATCCTGCCGCAGCAGCAGCACCCAGTGGCACACCTCCCATTTCAGGTTGTCAAGGCTCCACCACCTCTGCTGAAGGGAGCTGTTTGTCTATCCCATCATCTACCGGTCCAGATGCTCCTGCTCCTCGCCACTCATGGCGCCAGCAGTCGTTCATCAAGGTGATTGCCAAGAGACAGCAGTATGCGTCCAACCATCCTAAGGTGCAGAAGCTGACCGTGCTCCTGTCCAATTGTTGGTACTGCAGTCCCTCCCTTTCCAAGTGGTGGACTCTGCACCATTCAGAGGTGGAGAGTGCCAAGCCATTATTTCTTTTCGAAAAAAGCAGTACCAGCCCTGCACAAATATGTAGAACAGAAGGTGGGCCAGTCCTTGAGCCTATCGGTGTCTTCCAAGGTGCACGGCAGCGCAGATGTGTGGAGATATAACTACGGTCAGGGACAGTACATGTCCTTTACGACCGGTACATGGTACATGGCCTACTTGGGAGAACTCTTGCCGCCCGTCAGGACCACTCCTAGGCACACGATGAAATTCACACAACCCACCAGAGTCAACACCAGAGCCCTGTACACTGTCTACACACTTCTCTATTACTTGGGTATCGCCGCTAGCAACAAACATCTGAGCGGTGTTCACCATCTCAGAAAGTTTACTTTCCTTTGCAGCTAGTATACAGCAAACATGCTCAGTAACATCACCAACCTCATCACTCATGTCAGGTTTTACCCATTTAGACTCAGCAGACAGAGTGCCTCTCCTAGAACGCTGTTCAGACATCTGTGCACTGGCCATTTCATTAATGTCCGGTGACACATTCCCCTGTTCACACCTCTCATTGCTTCTGTTTAGCAGCAGCCCCTCTGCAGCAACGTGTGGAGATGTTTCCTTACCATCTGAGGGTTCAAACACACTGACCGTCCCCTCACTAGCGCCTGAGCAAACCTTCTTTGCTGGGTCTAGCGGCTAACATTTTTCATCCCTACCATCACTGCAGTCTGTGACCATTGCAGTAAAAGCTACTGAGTATACAGCTAACATTGAAGCAAGTGACCTCAGCTGGACTACAGGTCCCAGTATGACCATTCTCTTCATTCCCTGTAGTGTCACAATCCGGATCTCCATCACAGATCCCCTCTCTGAAATACATTGACAAGGACTGCCTCAGCACACATTTTCTCTCCACAGCTATTTTCATCACTCCCACCTGAATAATCAAGATCATAATTACACTGTAACACTGACACACTACAGCATCCACTCCACCACTGAAATGGAGAATCTTCAGAGTGTTTTTTCCCCTTGGTAAACACTTGGCCCATTCATACTCTGACTACCAGTCTCCTCATACATAGCAGCAGAGCCATCATTTCCAGGGTTTGCCTTCTCCCTTCCAGGCAATACACTGGCCGTGTTCACAAGTCAATCACCTTTTCAACATCAGCAGAGCGCACCTGATTGCTACTGGCGATCATATTAGCTTCACAGAGAACTGTATTGACAACATAACTCTCAGGATTGCTATCAACTCCCAGACAGACATCACCTGCACCCATTGTGCTGTTACTAGCCATAACCTCTAGGGGCACACTAGAGCTAATCCCCTCTGCTTCTCTGTCTGCAGTCTTTTTAACAGCTGGTTCACACACTGCATTTACTTCACCTATAGCTCTGACAGCCATGACCTCCAGTGGCAGACCTGAGCTTCTCGCCTCTTTTCCTACAGCACCTCTAGCAGTTTGTTCACATGCCGCATTAAGAAGGGCTAACTCAGAGACCCATCTACTCTTCCCCTGCTCAGGTTGTGGGACCTCCTCATTGATCACAGGCAGATTTATAAGACACTAGGTAATAGCATCATAATTCCCCACAAGTAATATAGCCTTTAAGACACTTCGGGCAACATGTATGAAAACTGTCTAAGTCTAAAATTCACTTTGTGGCCTATAGCAACCAATCAGAGCGCCCCTTTCATTTCATGACTGGTTGCTATGGGCCACAAAGTAAGTTTAAGACCTAAACAGTTTTCATACATGTGGCTCTTAGTCCACAGTCCTGCTGCTCTCAGCACTCTTTTCCTGCTCAGGCTGAATGTCTGGGCCTCCATTTAGCCCAGCCAAGTCCTCCCATAGATCATGCACATGACCTACAGTCCCACAGCATGTAACAAACCCCACTGGAGCAGTCTTACCAGGTCTAGGACGGGTCTCCACACTGGGTGTGGTGTCTGGGTTCGCTCTGGAACTCTCCTGCTGACTGTCCACGTCAGCTATGGGTGGTGCTTCATCCACCTGGAACTCTCGGACTTGGCGGGAGCATATCCCACTGCTCTGTGGCACCTCCAACATGGCTCGCCCTGTTGTTAGGTGATAGCAGACTCCAGCTGGTCCAGATGGTTGCCCACAGCAATGGCAGCATGCAGGTCCCTCAGCAACACGGTCTCTCCGGAAGTGGACACATTCCCTGCAGGATGACAAGGCCTACTGGCCACAGGATGTCCCCTCATGCAGTAGTCCACCTGTAGACAACCGCCATACCATTCATGCTGTTTATGCTTGGCAGCAGCCTGTTCTGCCTTTTCCTCTGGACACCCAGCCAGCAAGGCCGCTTGGATTGAAGTATGTCCATTATCCCCAGAACGTGAAAGAGGTTTGAAAATGGCCCTTAGTGCCTCATGTTCTGCCTCCAACTCTGCTTGGAGCTTCTCATTCTCCTTCTGCATGGTGGCAGTCAGCTGCTGAGATTCCTTCATCGACTGCATCAGCTGGGCAAGGAGTTCCTCCATGGTTAAAAAAAAAATGTCACCAACAGCAGCAGTCAATTTACTGGGGTGTATGACCTTTTTTTCAGACTCACATTCTCTTACCAGCACCACCTTCCAATTAGGCCTCTGGCCCTTTAAATTCACTTTTTAGCACCAACATTGTGCAGCATATATCAGTTTATTTCAGGTACAACATCCTGTGCCAAACTTTTCCAGTTTGTGCCAATAATGCTGGCTTCCTCCACCATGTGTGATTATTCACTCACTTTCGGCCACCATCTTGGCCCGGCCCTGAGGTCATTCAACACTGGGATTGCCAGGGGCGTTTCTAGGCATTTTTACTCGGGGCTCGTGCCCTGGATAAATTGCCTGCTGCCCCGAATGTTTCATTCCCTGGCCGCCCTCATACACTATAGTAGCGCAGCATTGTTGTTCTCTTAGAGAACCAACGATGCAGCGTGGGTGACTACTATATTAAATGTCCGAGGGGCTGAGGGGCTTCCTGTTTAATGCGCACTGCGCAGGGTCGGGAGGAGAGCAGCCGCAGCGTAACCTCTCATGCTGTGGCTGCTGGTGGTTCCTGTCACTGTGCGCAGGGTCGGGACTCAGGAGTGCTACTGGATGCTGGGGCTCTCTGTGGAGGAGGAGGAGCGAGGCTGCAGTAAGCCCTGGATGCCGATGCCTGCATGCTCCTCCTCCTCCTCTTAGTCAGTGAGTGCCCGCACAGAACAGCCAGCAGCCATATCAAGTACTTGGGCAGAGCCAGCTTATTATAAGTTAGTGTGACATGTCTGGGGGGCCAATATAATGTAACGGAGTGCAGCATAACTGTCAGCTGAGCTCTATGGTTCACACTGACCCACACAGCTGACAGTCTACAATTATATTGAACAGCATTATATAATCTGACCCACAGAGCTGATCTCAATATAACTGTAGACTGACAGCTCTGTGGGTCAGTGTGACCCACAGAGCTCAGCTGACAGTTATTCTGCATACTGTGCAGGGAGCTCTGTGCCTGGCTATATACTGTGGGGACCTGTGCCTGGCTATATACTGTGGGGACCTGTGCCTGTCTATATACTGTGGAGCCCTGTGCCTGGCTATATACTGTGGAGCCCTGTGCCTGTCTATATACTGTGGAGCCCTGTGCCTGTCTATATACTGTGGAGCCCTGTGCCTGGCTATATACTGTGGGGACCTGTGCCTGGCTATATACTGTGGGGACCTGTGCCTGGCTATATACTGTGGTGACCTGTGCCTGGCTATATACTGTGGTGACCTGTGCCTGGCTATATACTGGGGAGACCTGTGCCTGGCTATATACTGTGGGGACCTGTGCCTGGCTATATACTGTGGGGACCTGTGCCTGGCTATATACTGGGGGGGACCTGTGCCTGGCTATATACTGTGGGACCTGTGCCTGGCTATATACTGTGGGGAGGACCTGTGCCTGGCTATATACTGTGGGGACCTGTGCCTGGCTATATACTGTGGGGACCTGTGCCTGGCTATATACTGTGGTGACCTGTGCCTAGCTATATACTGTGGGGACCTGTGCCTGTCTATATACTGTGGGGACCTGTGCCTGGCTATATACTGTGGGGACCTGTGCCTGGCTATATACTGTGGGGAGCCCTGTGCCTGGCTATATACTGGGGAGCCCTGTGCCTGGCTATATACTGTGGGGAGCCCTGTACCTGGCTATATACTGTTAGGAGCCCTGTGCCTAGCTAGATACCGTGGGGAGCCCTGTGCCTTGCTATGTACTGGGGAGCCCTGTGTCTGGCTACGTACTGGGGAGCCCTGTGCCTAGCTACATACTGGGGAGCCCTGTGTCTAGTTACATACTGGGGAGCCCTGTGCCTAGCTACATACTATTGAGGGTCCTATATACTTGCCTATATAGTGGGTTACATATCTGTCTACTTGGGAATCTATAGACTTGCCAACCTACTAGAAAGACCTATATACCTACCAACCTACTAGGGGACCTATATACTTATCCACATACTGGTGGTACCTATATAACTACCTACCTGGGGACCTATGTATGCACCAGCCTACTGGGGGGGGGGGCACTATATACCTGGCACCTAGCTTTTCTATCATAGGAAAGTAGGTTGCTGTGGAGGATGGATCAGAACCATGATTTCCTATATAGGCCACCATTAGTTAGGCAGGTATATAACCCCTCCACCCCCCAGGTCGGTATATAGGTGCTGGAAAGTGAGGATTCTAAAATGTTTGTGTGGTAAATTCTGTAGAGACATGTTGCGGCCAGGTGAAGTCATCATGGTGGTCTGGGCCGGATGGAGAAGAAAAAGGAAAGAGAACTACTCTGATCAGAAAATATGTCTTCTGTAAGTCACTTTATGTAACTGCACTTAGTATTATTTCGTCCTTAAGTAGTAATATTATTGGGTCTTAGTCAGGGCTGTGGAGTCGGCGCATGTTTAAGTGATAACTTTACTGTAGTAAAGTGGTAACATCAGGCTGTTTATCACCTAATGATACAATAATCAAGCTATTTAGGTAGAACAGACACTGACAAGCAAAAGAGTAACAATGTTTTGATATTTTGAACACTTGTGGGTAGAGTTGAAGAAAAAGCTGTATCTGTATCCAAGTCCAGTCTGCACCAACATTGGGAATGTGTAGAAGAGACCTGGGATCAGATTTTGGTCAAGATGTGCTTGAATCTGATTCAGAGCCCAGAAGGATTCAGGCAGTATTGAAAACCAAAGGTGGATTTCCAAATACTAACAAAATAATAAAAATTAACACTTTGATTTTTAGGAGCAAAACTATAACTAAGCAGATGCTAAATACTTGCAAGTCAAATTTATGTATAAGATAGGTAAGATGACTGTATATAGAATTACAGTAGCCTCATGTACAAAGCTGTAGTGGATGGAGAGATATGGAACCTGAAAGTCACAAGTTCAAACCATTGTTACCATTTTGCTTGTTAGTGTAAAATATATTTATTGGATACGACTTTATGACACAAAAAAATTGTAAATATGCAAAACACTGCAGGAACATTTGTGAAGTCTCTGAATTCGTTCTGAGAAATAGTATTGCCTCCATCAGATCCTGTATGCATGACCTCACATCTGATCTCATTATTTCCAGGCTAGCGAACGGCCTCTCTACACTAACTTGGGTTAGTGACAAAGCGGTGACCACAGGGGCAACATCTCTAACAATGTGAGGGTATAAAGGAATTGCCTCAGCCACAGTCAGGTCTGATGAATGGTTAAACTCTTCTACTTCTTTGAAAACAGGTGAAAAATTTTGCTGAAATCTGTTTGCCATGGGAGCAGAATCTTTTCCCCTGGGGCAGCGCTTTGCCTGCTCCATGACTAGTGTTGAGCGATTGTGTTGGCTATCTAGATCGAGCGATAGTCGATAGTCGGCCGCTATCGATAAGGTTTTTCGATAGTGAGCATCGATTATGAGCGATTACCATTAAAGTCTATGGAGAGCAACAACACCTTCATTATTACACCCAAACAAGGTTGGAGAAGCTGAAATTAACATCCACAACAGTCAAATGGATACGTGCTACATCTTAGGCAACACACTTAGGTTATAAAAGTCACAGAAAAAAAGTCACAGACCATTCACTATCCCTGTCTTGTACCACAGCCTGACCCTTAAACCTGCATCACCCACAAATTAAAAAGTGCCAGAAGGCAGTATGATTTGAACCATCATGTTACTTGAACTGGACATTGAATATCCCTGTCCTGGAACGCAGCATGAGCCCCAAACCTGCATGACCCCCAGATTTAAAAAGTGCCGCAAAAAGGAGTCTTTCAACCACCATTTTAGTTTCACTGGACATTGACTATACCTGTCCTGGACCGCAGTATGACCATTAAACCTGTCTGACCCCCAGATTAAAAAGTGCCGGGAAAAGGAGTCTTATGTCTGTATCTGTTATGTTTTCGTATAATACACGGTATTTTTTGCACCTTTCAAGTCACCTGTGGTGACTATAGAATTGCTGTTTTAAGATTTACGTGGATGCGTCGTCAAGGAACAATGCTGGGTGCCAAAAGTCAAAAAAACACAATAACTGTTATGTTTTGGGATAATAAACGATATTTTTTTGCACCCTTTCAATTTTACCTGTGTGAATATAGAATTGCTGTTTTAAGATTTACGTAATCGCTCAATGAACAATGCTGGATGTGCAAAAAGTCAAAAAACACGTAACTGTTATTTTTTGATATAATAAACGGTATTTTTGCACCTTTCAATTCACACCTGTGGTGAATATAGAATTGCTGTTTAAGATTTACGTAGATCTGCGTCAATGAACAATGCTGGGTGCGCAAAAGTAAAAAAACACGAACTGTATGGTTTTTGGTATAATAAACGTGTATTTTTTGCACCTTTCAATTCACTTGTGGTAATATAGAATTGCTGTTTAAGATTACGTAGATGCTGCGTCAATGAACAATGCTGGGTGCGCAAAAGTAAAAAAAACACGTAACTTTTGTTTTGATAAATAAACGGGGATTTTTTGCACCCTTTTAATTCACCTTGTGAAATATAGAATTGCTGTTTTAAGATTTACGTAGATGCTGCGTCAAGAAACAAGCTGGGTGTGCAAAAGTCAAAAAACACATAACCCGTTATGTTTTGATATAATAAACGTTTTTTTCTGCACCTTTCAATTCACCTGTGGTGAATATAGAATTGCTGTTTTAAGATTTACGTAGATGCTGCGTCAAGAACAATGCTGGGTGCGCAAAGTCAAAAACACATAACTGTTATGTTTTTGATATAATAAACGGTATTTTTTGCACCTTTCAATTCTCCTGTGGTGAATATAGAATTGCTGTTTTAAGATTTACGTGGATGCTGCGCCAATGACCAATGCTGGGTGCGCAAAAGTAAAAAAACACTTAACTGTGATGTTTTCGTACGATACACGGTATTTTTGGCAACAAACACCTGTGCTGACTACAAGATTGCTGTATTTGTATTTAACTGCAAGGTGGGATATATCAACAGTCACAGGTGTAATGGGTAAAATTGAAAATGAACACCTATCTGAAATGTATACTGATAATAAAGTGGGGGTTTTGCAGCTAACAAAGAGACCTCAGTTACTAAAAATGATGTGTATCCAATATAATATAATAATATAATCTTTATTTATATAGCGCCAACATATTTCGCAGCACTTTACAAAGAAAAGGGTATAATTACAGACAAAAGACAGACATTACACATGGAAAGCTACTTACAGGTGAGACACAAGGGTGTGAGGGCCCTGCCCCGCAAGACTTACAATCTAAGAGGGTGCCTGGGGAAACAAGGGGAGAAGTGCTAAATTTACAATGGCCCAGCCATGCTTTATAAATATGGGGAGGTTTACATAAACATTTTTGGGGAACCTTCCACCATGACTGTACATCTATATACAGATAAAATACCTGTGAGTGCCCTAGTGTAGGGAGTGACAAATGTGTGTGATAAAGGTGGGGTTAACAATTAGTGGTTTTGGTAGGCCTGCCTGAGAAGATGTGTTTTCAGGACACTCTTAAAACTGCAAAGGCGGATTGTGCCTGATGTACGTGTAGGATGTTCCAGAGAATGGTGCAGCACGTGCAAAATCTTGAAGACGGTCTTGGGAGTTTCGGATGTTTGTAGTGTGTAGTTTGATGTCCGTAGCTGAGCGGAGAGGGCATGCAGGGTGGTAGACAGAGATGAGGGAGAAGATGTATGGGGGTGCAGCACTGTGGAGAGCTTTATGAGTGAGAGTGATTATAAGTTCAGGCTGCCCAATATCCAGGAAATATTTTAATAGCAAACTGTTAATAATAAAGATATTCCACTACAATGTCTACACTAAGTCTTGGTGAACTTTATCCAGTGTTCTTTAAAGATAGAGCTTGTCTGTGTTCGCCCGCGTCCCCTCCCCGCTCCCACCGCCGTGAATTTACAGCGGTAGATGCTGCTTTAAAATTCTCTAGCTAACTACATAAAATCTTCAAATCTCTAATCTAACTAAATTGGAAGGATCACAGCTAATAGTAGAGGTTTCTCTGTGCAGAAATAGACTAATTTCGCTGAGCTGTTTGGCCACAGGGAGAGCGCAGGTCCTATCCCTATGAGACGCTGAGAGACACTGAGGCTGAAACAGGAAACGCTGTTCTATGTAAAACGAGGTCATGTGATTTTTCCAGCCAATCGCAACCATACACATCCCAGTCATGACGTCGCACACACATCTCACCCTCTATTCTGTAATCTGATTTGCTGGCCGCCAAAACTACAGGAAGCGCCGAAAAAGGCGCGATCTTAATAGATGATGCTCAGATTTTAACCTTAATTATCGCATGATCTGGAAATTTCGATCACCATAAAAACCTTGCCGATTTCAACTTTGTCGATAAAAATCGCTCAACACTATCTATGACATCAATTACACTCGTCATGTGATGAGGCTGAAGATATGGGAGCAGTAGCACTGGCCGGACCCAATTCCTCTTGCTCTTTGCACTGCATCGAACTAACTGTACCAACTTATTATATATTTTGGGAGTCTGATTCGGTCCATTTTATGACGACTCAGACTCCTGCAAAATAGCCACCGACTCCGACTCCATGACTCCGACTCCACAGCCCTGGTCTTAGTATTGTAGGATTTTCTCTAGTACCAATCATACGTATGGTATATTTGCTCCATGTATAGGTTGAATATTCGGTACTTGTAGGACTATTATTTAGGGGTATTACTGTGTCATACGTAGGTGAGACGTTTTGAAAAAGTAAATTTGTCAGCGCTGATTCCCCTTCTACACTGCACTGCTGAGGTGATGGAAAGGATCTACGTGGAAAATAAACTGACAGGAACATACGCTGTTCTCTGTAAAAAATACATAACACAGTTCACAATGTGGCGTAAGAAGTGCTGTGTGAACTCCGCCCTACTGAGCAAACCATAACACAGAGGGCCCGAGCCCCGGATGTTTTAGCACCCTAGCAACGCCCCTGGGGATCGCCATCCTTTGTAGAACAGTATTGACACACCAAGCCAGGAGTCTCTTTAACCTGGCCTCAGCCAGCTTTATTGAGGCACAGGAAAATACAATAACCAAAATATAAAGAAAATCCTCAGGCCATCAGACCACTGACTACACACTATAACAGACCCTGTCTATCAGTCAGCTGGACCTAGCATCCAGACCCCCAAAACACTTTTACCAGTCTCCACTGGTTCCCAGCTTCTCTCAAGCCTCTGGAGAAAGAGCTTCCCTCCTGCTCCTCTACTGCTCCATTCTCAGGTAGCAGACCACAACCCCTGAGTACCTGTAAGACCAGGCTTTTTATAGGCCTGGTAAAACCTGTATCTTGAACATGTGAACAGCCACCCACCCAACTGCAGCTGTTTAGGAAAAGCCAACCCATAATGGCTGGGCATCAACCATACTACATATATGTGTCAGCAACCCAGTGTTGCTGACAGACAGAAACTGGCTTCCCGCACCGAGACCAGGCCTTCATTGGCACGTTTCTAGCAGTTGACCTGCTGTACGCCACGTTGTGGCAGAACCATGCAACCACCTAAGATCGCTCTGCTACAGTACTTTATTTATTATTGTCTTTTTGGGGGCGAATGGCATTTATAATGGAGAAAGGGCCAGTGTCCGTTTTTACTTTATTTTTGTGTATTTGCGTTTTCCTTTTTTTTTTCACTTTTTTATTTTTACATTATTTACACTTGTCCCTATAGGGGACTTGACTTCAGCAATGTGTAGATAGCTGTTATCAGACATAAAAGGACATTTCTGTACTGTTAGGTATTGTAACTCTCGTCACCATGGCAACTGTTAGTCACCATGTTGGTGAAGTCAAATGCAGCTCAGAAGCCCTTTTATACACTTCCGGGTTGTCAGGGAAGCTAATTGCACTGGTATCACACTGCCAGGGGTCCGATGGTAACAGAATGAGCCCCCTCCTTCTGTCTCTCCGTTCGCTGCCGAAGGGGTTAATCGGCTGCGAGTGGAGCAAACTCGCTCATAGCTGTCAGTGCACGGAGTCAATGGTAATATACAAGCAGAGCCTGCAATATGTCTTGCACTCTTGCGATTTGGACGTTCAGGACCGTCAAAATGCGGGAAGGGTATTGGTCCACTAGCGGATACCCTGCTATTTTGATGGACCAATCAAGACTTGCATATTTGTGTTTCTCTGTGGTCTTGTCACATTAAGGGAGGAACAATGAGCCCTAACTAGAACCCAGCCCACTGTCCCTGCCTACTTAACATGCTGCATTAGTGGCAGACCCCAACTGGGTGACGGTCCCAAAGCTACTAAGGTGCTGGGGCTGTAACATGAAAAGAAGTTGCAGTCAGTCCAAGTCAGCAACAGTACAGAAATACCAGGCCACAAATCAGAAACCAAAAAGAAACCAGAAAATGTGCCAAAGGTCAGAAACACAGGCTTGGAAGTTGACCAGGTGAGCGAGTTCTGATAGTACCCCCCTGGAACCTTCCCTGGTCTGGGTTTGTCTGGGCGAGAATCATGGAATTCCTTGATCAAGGACTAAGCATGGGTGAATCCAGCTGGAACCCACAATCTCTCCTCAGAACCATATCCATTCCTGGGACCATATACTGGTAACTATAGGCTGGTACGTTTAACCTCTGTTGTGGGTAAAATTTTAAAGGTTTTTAAAAGTGCTACCTCGAGTTTCACTGAAAATAAATTTATAACCCTTCCCAGCATGGGTTTTAAAGGGTTCGATCCTGTCTAACTAATTCATCAGTTCTATTGGGAAGTCAGTTCTAGACGGATCGGGGTGAGGAATTGGGATTTATAGATCTAGTTTTTTTAAAGCATTTGATATTGTGCCAATAAAAAATTTTGGGAAGTAAAATGAGAAAGCTTTGACGTTTGCCCGTGGGTTTTTTAACTGGCTCAGTGATAGAAAACAATGGGTGGTCATTAATGGTACATACTCAGACTGGATCCCTGTTACTAGTGGGGCACCACAAGGCTCAGTATTGGGGGCCCCCATCCTCTTTTAAAAAATTTTTTTATTAATGAAAAATTTCACTGATTGCACGTAAATAACGATCTTTGCAGATGATACTAAGCTCTGTAAAGTAACAACACAATAAGGATAAGTGTTATTTCAAAAGGATCTGGATAAGTTTAAGGCCTGGGCAGAGAAATGGCAGATGATGTTTTTACACAATAAATGCAAGGTTAGCACTGGGAGGAAAAACCCTTACAGATTATTATTATTTTTATTATTTTTATTATTATTATTATTTTTATTTTTTTTTTTAGCCCCTCGGTTCCAAACGCTGCATTTAGGTTTCATACATAACATAGGTCAAAAAAAAGTCAAAGGGGACAAAATTAAAACTAACAACTGGTACAGAAGGAGAGAGGTCCCTCGTGTGGGGCTTACACTTTAAAAGGAAGGTGAGAAGAGAGAGAAGGTGAGGGGCAGACATGGTTGTGGATAGTGTAGTGACAGCTGGTGTCACATCAAGGGAGGTACAGGGAGCCCTGACTGGAACTCAGCCCACTGTCCCTGCCTACTTGACGTTGGCCCCCTAGGCGGGAGGGGGCAACTGGGCGACAGTCTTGCGCTGCTAGAAGCGGGGGCCGTCCGGAAAAAGAATAGTCAGAAGTCCGGGTAATACCAAAAAGGGGACGCCAAAGGCCACAATCGAACCAAAAGGAATAAACGTAAAAAAGCCGGGGGCAAAAGCCAAAAAGGGGGCAGGTACAAAATCAGAAGAAAAGCCCAGGTAAGTAAAAAAAGCCGAGGTCAGGTACACAAGAAAAAAATGCACAATTTTAATTCACAGGGAAAGCAAGGCAGCCAGGAAATTTTTAGAGGGGCAGCCTCAGCTAGCAGGGAGTTTAAATGTGTTTCCCGGGCACCCCCCCTGTAGCTGATTGGAGCGGCCTTGGTCCTCCCCTTGGCTGGTGCACACACCCCCCCCCGGAGTGGGTTGGCGCCTGTCACTCACAGAGCTGCCAGCAGAAGTTTCATAGTTTTTATAGTTTTAAGTTTGTAAAGGCCAAAAAAAAACGAGATCCATCAGTTCAGCCCCTTTTTCTAAGGTGTTGATCCAGAGGAAGGCAAAAAACCCCAATGAAGTAGAAGCCAATTGTCCTTTTAGAGAAAAAAATTCCTTCCCACTGCAATCTGGCAATCGAAAAATCCCTGGGTCAATACCCCCCCTCCAAAACCTAACACTATAACTTTTTATATTATTTTGCTCCCCAAATGCATCCAAACCCTTTTTTAACTTGTTATGAATTCACCAGAAAAATTCCTCGGGAGAGAGTTCCACAGTCTCATGCTCTTACAGTAAAGAATCCTTTTTTATTTTTATGTAGAAACTTTTGTTCCTCAAGACATGGGAGGAAACCCCCCTTTTCTAGATACAGCCCGGGGTATAAAAAAATTTTGGGAGGATCTCAAATTTTGAATTTTTGATTTATTTAAACATATTTATTATGCCCCCCCAAAGCCGTTTTTTCCTAATAAAATAACCCAAAACTTCTAATCTTTTGGGTACTGTAGTCCACCCAGTCCTTTTTTATTTTTGTTGTGTATCGGGGAGGGGTTCATATCAGCTGCTCACCCTTTTGACCCCCTGCAGCCTGAGTGCAGCCTACCCCTGCAGCAGGGTTATTTTTGGTTATGGGCAATCCTAAAGAGAGGGGTTTTCGGGTTGCTTTTGGGGCTGGTGAGAGTGGGGAGATCTGAGGTGTTGGGGCAGTGGTTCCAGAGTTTTGGGGGAAGCACGGGAGAAGTCTTGGGAGACGGTTTGTGAGGATTGACACGGGGAAGCGGAGATTGTGTGAGGGGGATATCGGGAGATTAAAGCAGATCTGTATGGAGGGGAATGGTTATGGGAGCCTTGTAGGTCAAGGGTTCTGCTTAAACTGGATTCGCTGGCAATGGGAAGCCGGAAAGGGGTTTGGGTAGAGGGGAAAGGCAGAGAAGTATCGAGGAGAGAGGTGAATCAAACGGGCAGCAGAGTTAAAATGGATTGGAGGGGAGCGAGGTGCTACTGGGAGGCCACAGAGAAGGATGTTGCAATGTCTAGGCGTGATTTTTGACAAGGGCAGGACCAGCCTTTTGTGCTTTCGAAGTTAAGGAAGAGGGGATACAGGAGATATTTTTCAGGTGGAGGCGGCGGGCAGAGGGGGGGTTTTGGATGTGGTTTGAAGGAAGATTGGAGTAAGGGTTTATCCCCAAGGCAGCGGACTTGTGGGAGCGGGTGAAAGAGTGTACCCAAATTGACTGTGATAAGAGATCAGGTGGGGGGATGGAGTGGGACGGTGGAAAGATGATGAATTCAGTTTCCCCCCGTTTAGCTTTAGGAACATGGGGAGAAGAAGGAAGTTTGGGGTTTGAAAGACAACAGGGACCCGGGAGAGTAGAGAGGTAATATCGGGCGGAGATGTAGATTGGGTATATACATCAGTGGTTGAAACCATGCGTGCTAGGGGTTTGACCCGCCCCAAGATGTAGATAGAAAAGAGTAGGGGGCCCGGACAGCCACGGGGACACCAAACAAGAGAAGGGAAGGAGGTGGGCATGAGTGGGAACGCTGATGTCCATCAGGAGGTGGGAGGATATCCAGGAAAGGGCCAAGCCCGTGAGCTGAGGGAGGAAGGATTTTTAAATGGGGAACGGGGTCGACAGGTCAAAGGCGGGGGAAAGGGTCTAGGAGGAAAAAGCACAGAGTAGTGGTGTGGGGCTTTGGCAGTTGCTAGGTCTTGGTGATTTTGGGTTGGGGCAGTTTCTGAAGTGGTGGGGTCGGAAGCCAATTGACGGGGGTAAAAAGGGGAAGTTGGGGATAGATAAAGGGGACATTGAAGATAGACTTGCTTTCGAGGAGTTTAGGGGCGAAGGGGAAAGGAGTGAGAGGGGGCGATATTTGGGAAGACAAAAAGGGTAAAGAAAAGGGTTTTTTATTAAGGAGGGTTTTGTGAGGGCCCGCATGTTTACAGAGGAAGGAAAAGTCCAGAGGTTAATGATAGGTTGAAGAGAGGGCAAGGCTGGGATGATAACAGCACTAAGTCAGGGATGGATAGTGGCAGGGGCAAGTTTCAGGTAGTGAGGTTGGATTTGGGGGCAGTAGGTGGAGAACTTGTATGAGTGACAATAGAGAAGGAAGTTAGGGGGGGTAGAGATGACGGGTTAGAGGGGGGATGTGGGACACGCCCGGATAGAGATAGATGAGGGGACTGCAGGGTGAAGCTTTGTTGATGAGATTGATCTTATTTAGGAATGAGTGGGGGAATCATCTGCTGAAGGAGAGATGGGGGGGCGGAGGAAGCGTTTAAGGTTTTTAACAGTTTCTGGGGGGTTTTGAGACAGGGGGGGGTATGAGGGGGGTGGTAATCCTGTTTGGGTGATGCGAGTGCAGATTTAAATGTATCAGTGATTGTTTTTATAAGGGAAAAACACAGTGGAGCGGGTTTTCTTCCCGTGGGGTTCAGCAACTCTGGAATGCCTCCGCGTTTGGTGGGTCTGTGTGCCAGGTTTTTTCTGTTGGTTTTGCGTGTTCTTTGGTGTGAGAGGGTACCACTCAAAGGGTGGAAGTGATTGTTTGTTGTAGAAAGTGGTGGCTGCGTCTGGGGCAGCAAATGAAAGATGTAAAAGAGGGGAAAAAGATTTCAAAGATGTAAGGGTTAAGGTTTGTAGGTTTCAGGGGGGGGTAATGTTTGGGGCAGAGGGGGCAGGTTGGGGGGGGAAATGGTGGAGAAGGTGAACAGATTTGGTCAGGATGGGGAAAGGGAGATTGAGGGTAGATAGAGGAAAAGGGGGGTGAAAAATGAGGCCGTTGTGTCCATCTTTATGGTGGCTCCAGAGGTCCACTGGTGGGGCCAAGGAAGGGAGAGGCAGGGGATTGTTAGTAGGAGGGGGGTGTCGATTGGGGTGTTTAAATCTCCCATGATAAAGGGGGATGTAAGGAAAGAAAGTGGGAGGAGCCAGGCAGCAAAAAGTCAAAGGGAAAGGGTGGGAGGGGGCCCGGGGACAAAAACAACACCCCTTGGAGGGTTAGGGGGAGTAAAAGCGGACGGAGGCACCCCGAAGGAGGGAGGGTGAGGGGAAAGGGAGTGGTGGGAAAGGGGGCAAAAAAGCAGGATTACGAAGAAGGCCCCAAAAAGCTGCCATGTTTACTTCCAGAGGGGGGATGTGGGTAAACTGAAGCCCGCCCTAAGAGAGTGCAGCAGGGGAAGTTGTGTAAAAGGGGGCAACCGGGGTTTTTTTATCCCAAAGGAAAGGGTAGTTGCGGGGGATGAAGAGGTCTGGATGAAGATAAGCTTGTTGCCCCAGAACTTGCATTCCGAGAGCTCCAGACAGGGGGGTAAAGGGATGGGGAGGTGAGGGGAAAACTTTATGTTTAAGGGGATGGGAGTTTGTGCTTTTTCTGAAAAAAAGGGGAGGTGAATTAAAAGTGGGGGGATTGTGGGGGGGGTTTTTGGGGAACCCACACAAAAAACAGGGAGTTGGGAAATGGTTGGGAAGGGGGAAAAATTTGGGGTTTTGAAGAGGTTTTAATGCGTTGAAAGGGTGGAATAGAAGTCAGGTGGAGGGTAGGGTAAGGGAGATATGGAAGTCGTTCCCCGTGTGGATGTGTGAGGGGGAAACAAGGAGTTTGAGGAATGGGGGTAGTGTGATAGTGGCTTAGAAGTTATTTTGGGGGGGGTATGGCTATAAAGAGACAACTTAATGTTTACTTTAAAGTCATCCCCGGTTCATTTTGGTTTCAATTTTTGGTATAATTTGAAGTCACCTTATGGGAAATTTCACTTTAAAGGATATTGCATCTATGTTTGCATCAATGCCTCAACAATGCCAACATTACATGTTAAACGGAAAAAACGCTGGTTAAAAAAATGAATGGGGAAAAAACTTGGGAAACCTGGTGGACAGTAAACTTAAATGTAGAGCCAGTGTCAGGCAGCAGCTGCCCAAACAAAAAGGGTATGGGGTGTGTTAAAAAGGGGATGATGCCCCCCGATGAGAACATTTTTCCCCATTAACAATTTATGGTTAGACCCCACATGGAATATTGTGATTTTGGGCACCATGCACAGGGAAAAAATTATAAGCTTGAAAGGTATTTAAAGGGGGGCAACAAAAATAATGAAGGGGCTGGGTGGACTGCAATTACCCCCGAAAGATTAGCAAGGTTAGGGTTATTTAGTTTAGAGAAAAGATGGCTTGGGGGGGGGACATAATAAATTTGTTTAAATATATTAAAGGTCAATATAGAGATCTCTCTCAAGATTCATTTATACCCAGGACTATATCTAGAACAAGGGGGCATCCTCTACGTCTTGCGGAAAGAACGTTTCTACATAAACATAGAAAGGGATTCTTTACTTTTAGAGCAGTGAGACTGTGGAACTCTCTGCCAGAAGAAATTGTCATGGTGAATTCAATAGCATACTTCAAAGAGAGTCTGGATGCATTTCTAGAGTGTAATTAAATAAGATATAGTGACTAGGATTCTGGAGAAGGGTCCTTGATCCAGGGATTTATTCTGATTACCAGATTGGAGTTAGGAAGGATTTTTTCCCTAAAATGACGACAATTGGTCACTTTAGCACAATAGGCCGAACTGGATGGCCGTCTGACTTTTTTTGGCCTTACAAACTATGTAACTATGTAATTATGATGGCAGGCTACAGCAGAAATAATGTAGATAGCAAGCTGGTACAGCGGAAGGAACAGCAGTAATATATATGCAAGTAACTCAGGGATTAACTGTAAGTAACAGTAACTCAGGGGTTAGCTCAGGGATAGGAGCAACCAGCAGCAGAGGTCAGGAGCTCAGATGGACATTCATGAACTGAACCTGGTGCTGAGTCTGGTAACAGACAGGTATAACAGCAGATATCAGCAGAAACATGGTATCAGAACAACAGTAGGCAGCAGCAGGTCAGGAGCTCAGGTGGACAACCCTGAACTGACCAGGAACCGAGGCAGAAAGTTCCTTTGCATCCTAGGAGGTCGGAGGTCATTGAAACACTGTCCCTTTAATTCGAGACCAGCGGGGGAGTGCATGCAGACACAGACAGGAACCCGGAACGGAGCAACGACTGGTGAGTAGATTAATAACAAGGGACGTAGCAACAGATATAGGAACCAGGGACACAAACAGACAACACAGACATGTGGAGTGAATGTAGACAGGACAGAAGCAGGGACTTCGGGTGAACGAAGTGTGCTTTTGATTGATAAAATGGCTGCGAGCACATGGCGTTACATGGGGCAAAGAACTCTGGGAGGAAGAAGGGTATAGCCTACATGACATATGCAGAGATGAAGTCAATCAGAGACCGGCGGGATTCTGTGACGTCACCGCATTATATAAGTCCGGGCGCGACGCTGGGAGCTTATACCGCTCTCACTGTACTGATTAGGGAAGGTGCTGCCACGGTTGCTTATGATAGCTCTTACTAAAGAACTCATTTTTATCCAGCGATTCTTGGGGGGTGTCACAGCTTGTCTCAGAGACTGCTTCTCTAAAAGTTCTATTTCTGATTTTGTGGGGTATTGGATCTGAAGTCCTATGTGCGTCCAGTGCAGCTGCATATAAATTTGACTGCTATCTGCTCACAGCACATTGAATATCCAAGGGTTTTCCTTGCCTGTTCCTGTTGTATTCATTTAAAGAAACAGAGTTTTTACAATACAAATAACACTTAATTTTTGGTTGCTCAATTGTTTTGCGCAATTTACATCCAGGGGTTAATTAAGCGTTGTTCTGCTGTGGTGACTAAAAGAAAAGTCTTTTTCACTGCCAAAAGAAGCAATTTTGCCTGTAGCATAATTCATATCCGAAGGTTAATTAAGCCTGTTTGTGCTTTTACATTCAGTAAAATACACAGTGTTTTTAAACGACACATACAAGTAAATTTTTTCCTGGCCATTTGTGAGCGCAATTTATATTCAAGGTATACCCAAGCTTGTTACTGGGTTCATTTGGAGCCAAATACAGGGTGTGTATTTATCATATACAGATATCTTCATCAAACAGTGTCTGTACATTTTAGAACAAACAGTATGTCAGACAGAGAGGTGGCAGGCTATTCACCTGTGAGTGGCAGTGGCACAAACATTCCTGGAGCAGGCCCAGGTAGCAGCACAGCAAGGGGACGTCGCAGCAGGGGTCACTCGGTGAGGCAACAACTGCCGCTGTCATCTAGCGGCCGTGTGCTGACTAGCAACCCAAGGGTTCTTGATTGGTTGACTAGGTCATCCACTTCCTCCCAGATGACATCTGACAACCCCAGCCAAGAGTCGGTGGGAACGTCAGACACAGCCCTTAGTTGGCATAGCCCGGGAGCGGGTCGGCGGCCCTCACCTGTCCTCAATCCGCCACTGTCCCATCCGGTTCCCTCAGCCAGAGATCTACTATGTGGTCTGGGCTCAGCGCCACTATACAGCGAGAATGAACAATTGGAGGAGGACAGTCAGCAGCTACTTGGCAGCGAAGAAATGGGGCCAATATCCCCTGCTTCTTGCAGTAGGCGGCAAAGTATAGATGTGGAGAGTGGCATGGGAGGTCATGTTGTGAGGGGTCAGCCTCTGCATACCAAGATGGGTGATAAGGACAGCAGTGACGATGAAACACAAATAGATGATGATGTAGCCGACCGCACTTGGGAGCCGGGTGAAGCAAGGGCATCGTCAGGAGAAGAGGGCGTCAGCTTGCACGTCAGGCAGAGGCGCAGCCAGCAAGTGGGTTGTGTGGCCGTGAGTCAGCAGGGTAGCAGCAGTGTGAGGTCGGGAGCCAAGCGGCCACAGGGTAGAAAACCCGCTTCGCAGGTCCAAGAAAGTAGCGGCACAGGGGCTCAGCGAGGCAGCGGTGGCAATAGTCACTCAGTGCGGAGCGTTGGCGTAAAATCAGCTACTCGGCGGTGTTGCAGTTCTTTGCTAAGACACCGGAGGAGCCCAATATGGGTATATGTAGGATCTGTGGGCAGAAAGTGAAGCGTGGCCAGGGAGCTAACGTTGGCACCACGGCCCTGCATCAACACATGCAGCGTCACCATCCGGTGGCCTGGGAGAAACGTGGCTCAGATGTGGTGGTCCATCCTGCCGCCGCAGCAACAGCAGCAGCCAGTGGCACGCATGCCATTGCAGCCAGTCAAGCCTCCACCACCTCTGCAGAAGGGAGCTGTTTCTCTTTGCCATCATCTCCCGGTCCAGATGCTCCTGCTCCTCGCTACTCATGGCGCCAGCAGTAGTTAAGCGAGGCGATTGCAAAGAGACAACAGTATGCGTCCAACCATCCTAAGGTGCAGAAGCTGACCGTGCTCCTGTCCAAGTTGTTGGTACTGCAGTCCCTCCCTTTCCAAATGGTGGACTCTGCACCATTCAGAGAACTAATGGCTTGTGCCGAGCCGAGATGGAGAGTTCCAAGCCGTAATTTCTTTTCCACAAAGGCAGTACCAGCACTTCATAAATATGTAGAACAGAAGGTGGGCCAGTCCTTGAGCTTATCAGTTTGTTCCAATGTGCACGGCAGTGCGGACTTCTGGAGCTGTAACAACGGTCAGGGCCAGTACATGTCCTTTACGGCCCACTGGGTGAATGTGCTTCCTGCCCAGGCACACCAACAACTTGGACAGGAGACGCCGCTTTCTCCTCCACGTTGTCAAACTGCGGCTCCTGCGCCAATTTCCGCCTCCTCCTCCACCACCACCACCACCATCTCAGCCTCCACAAGTACTGCTCCATCATACCATATGTGTAGGGCACAGCGGTGTCACGCAGTTCTACACCTGGCTTGCCTCGGCGAACGAAGTCACACAGGGGAGGAACTGCTCCGCGTCATGCAGAAAGAAATCGATGTGTGGCTTTCACCACGCCGATTGCAAATCGGAACCATGGTGACGGACAATGGGAGGAACATGGTGTCCGCACTGCACCGAGGAGGGATGGTCCATGCGCCTTGCATGGTGCACGTGTTCAATCTGGTTGTGAAAAGGTTCCTGAAGTCTTCCACAGATCTTCAGAACATTCTGAAAATGGCCAGGAAACTGTGCATGCATTTTATCCATTCCTACAAAGCCAGAAACAACCTCTTCGAGTTGCAGCGGCAGAACGGCCTCCCCCAACACACTCTGATATGCGATGTTTTCACCCGTTGGAATTCCAGCCTGCACATGTTGACCGACTGTATGAACAGAGAAAGGCCACTAACGATTTAGAGATGATCCAGGCGGACAGGAGTACTCCCCTGTGTAACTTTGATGTCAGCCAGTGGCAGCTCATGCGTGACACCTGCCATTTGTTGAGGCCATTCGAGGCCACGTTATTTGTCAGTTGTCAGAACTACGGGATGAATAACGTCATTCCACTGCTTCATGTCCTGGAACAGATGCTGAAAAATCTGTCTGGGCAGGGGACTGGAGACGTGGCGACTACATCTCGCGGCCACATGAGTCCGGTGGGGGACTGAAATGGAGGAGGAGGACATTGGAGCAGAAGCATTGTCTGGTGAAATGAGTGGATTTTCTACCCAGGTGACAAGAGAGGAGGAGCAGGAGCAGCTGGAGGAGGTGGATGGAGATGAGAGAGACGAGGCAGAGGCAAGCACCGTGGCAGTATACAGTGGAGATCGAGGCAGGGAGCCCCTCGGAGTCACTTGTGCAGATGGCCCGCAACATGCTGATTTGCCTGGCTAGTAACAGCCGAATAGTCATCATCCGGCAGAGGGATGACTTCAGGTTCTCCACCCTATTGACCCTCGCTACCGGTCCAAAATGGGATCCTTTTTCCCAGCTGCTGAGAGGGAGGACAAACTGAAATACTATAGGGAAATCCTCCGTAGTCAATTGGCTGCTGCCTATGTGCGGCATCATCCCTCCTCTGACAGGTCTGAACGGGGGGTTCTTCCGCGCTCACGTACTGCTGCCGCAGCTGCTGGGGGAAGGTGGGGGGGGTAGGAGCAGTACCAGCTCCATCAGCAGCAACCTAAGTCTGGAGTCACTGATGAGCAGCTTCCTTCACCCGCCTAGTGAGGAGGGCAGTCGCCAGTAGCAGCAGCAGGACCTGGAGCAGACCCTGAACCAACAGGTGGTGGCCTACTTTGACAGCACTCTGCAACCCCAGTTAGAAGATCCGCTGGACTACTGGGCAGCCAAACTGGATGTGTGGCCACAACTTGCCGAATTTGCAGTGGAGAAGCTGTCCTGCCCGGCCAGTAGTGTGGCATCAGAGCGGGTGTTCAGTGCGGCGGGGGCCATCGTCACCCCAAGGAGAACCCGCTTGTCCATGGGAAATGTGGAACGACTGACCTTTGTCAAGATGAATCAGGCGTGGATCGGCCAGGATTTCCACACACCAATGCCTTAGGCGTCAGACTACATCAGCCATGACGCCTCACCCAAACTGTGAGAAATGAGTCTGGGTTCAAACTACCTGCCTCAGCACTATTCTGATGCCGCCACCCGCCTGATGCCACACATCTGCTGACAGTTTATCCATCTGCCACCAACCATCTTTACCAGGAACTGGTATAGCCACCCACCTCCACACTCTGGAGGTGTGCCACTCTCTGACCTCATGCTGCTGCTGCTGTTGTTGCTGCTGCGGTCACCTCCACACTGTGTCATTGTGCCACTCTGTGGCCTACTCCTGTTTTTGCCACCTCCAGAATGTCATTGTGCCACTGCCTGACCTCATGCTGCTGCTACCGTGAGCTCCACTCTCTTTCATTGTGCCACTCTGTGGCCTACTCCTTTTTTGCAACCTCTAGAATGTCATTGTGCCACTTCCTGTCCTCATGCTGCTGCTGCCATGACCTCCACACTGTCATTGTGCCACTCTGTGGCCTACTCCTTTTTTTGCCACTTCCAGAATGTCACTGTGCCACTGTCTGACCTCATGCTGCTGCTGTGGCTGCTGCCGTGACCTCCACACTGTGCCATTGTGCCACTGCCTGACCGAATGCTGCTGCTGTGGCTGCTGCCGTGACCTCCACATTGTGTCATTGTGCCACTGCCTGACCTCATACTGCTGCTACCGTGACCTCCACTCTCTGTCATTGTGCCACTCTGTGGCCTACTACTGTTTTGCCACCTCCAGAATGTCATTGTGCTACTGTCTGAACTCATGCTGCTGTGGCTGCCGCCGTCACCTCCACACACTGTCACTGAGGTTGCCACCTGAGCCCTCAGCTTGTTATTTTCCAGCTGTCGCTGCCATGACTTTATCAGGCTGCATTCCCCCTTCAGTTTTTTGGTCAGTTTTGCCCTCTTAAGTGCCCAGGGAATTTTATAGTGAAGCTATTCTAAGAGCGGCGGCTGTCATGTGCGTGTCATACTAAAACACAGCATTGTATGAAGACCAAACCAAGCTCCCTCTGCATATTTAAGCATGGCACAACGTTCTACAGCACCCTACAGGCTCTGTGCAGCCTGGAAATAGCTATTTTTTAATGTGATTCATCCCGAAGTAATTCGGACCGCAACGATTTTTGTCGGAAAATTCGGCGAAGTGACCGAATCTAATTTTTGAGAAATTCGCCCATCTCTAGTAAGGGGTATTTTTTTTTTACTGTTATCTTATTAAATTTCCAGTAATCAATGCATGGACAGAGACCTCCATCATTTTTCCCCACAATGAAAAACCCTGCACCCATAAGGGACACAGAAGGCCAGATATAACCCTTCTGTAGGCTTTCTGCAATGTATTGCTTCATGGAAAGTCTCTCCGGACAAGACAGATTGTATATTCTGCCCTTAGGAAATTTTGCTTTAGTCAACAGGTCAATGGCACAGTCATAGGATCTATGAGAGGGCAGCATCTCCAACTTTGTTTGAAAAAGCTTCAGAAAAGTCATAATTAAAGACAGGAATCTGTTCTATTTCTGTGTTGCCAAGGGCAATATGGAAACATCTGTCAATACACTACTGTCACCATTTTTCACTATGTATTGACCTTACCAAAAACTCAAGCTCAGAAGTACTATGTTGGACTGTGCCCTTAACCAGTGGAGTAGAATCAATAGCCACAATCTACAGGGAATTGGATAGAGGCCTCCAAAATAGGCCCAGAATCCACAAAAGCATTCCCAGAACCATACATAGAAAGAAATTAGATTTTAACTGGGCGCAACAACTTTTTTGATACAATAGGAAATACTTGCTTGCCTAAGTGACCTTCTTGCAAGTCACCTGGGTACTAAAGGTTTCTGGCCTGGTCTTTCTTTTGAGGCATCTCCGCCACGTGAGCATAGTCTTGGTATGACGAGAAGCCACGGTAGGGCAGAAGTCGCAGAAGAAGCCCCCACCTGCACCGGCTCCTCAGGGATGGTGGGGGGGGGAACCCGGATGAAACCCGGAAGTGGAAGTTTTTTCCCCAAATGTCTCTCCCAAAAAAGTTGTCCAGGCAAACACCCGGGGCCAAACCCCTATCTAGAGAACCAAGGGTAGGGAAAGCCCCCAACATACCCTTTAAATGAAGCTAGTCCTAACCTTAACTAGCACCTGAGAGCTGGGTCATTCCACTCTGACAGAACACACCAGTGACAAAATTCAGAGCAATACTCTTCCACTGTCATGTTACTCCTGTCTCAATGTGGTCCGGGTTCTGGCCAAAAATTCCCTTTCGGGTCAAAAGTAATCCGGAGAAAAGGAACCTTTCCCAAGGAGGAAGTTCTGGCGAATCAGGGGGAAAAGAGAATGCCCTTCCTGGGAAGGACCCGAAGAAGGGAATCCCAATTTCCCCACTCTGTGCCCCTCTTACCTGGGTACAGGGTTTGGGACCCTAAAATGCAAGCTGCATCTCTCCTTAAATGTCAGAAAGGCCTACCTGTCACCCAAGAACCTGTCTGGTAGCTGAATAGGGGAAAGGGAAAAGAAAAAATTCTGACCCCGGGAAGATTCCGTGCTGTACCCTCTGCCCCAGACCCGGATAGCTGGGAAGCCCTTGCATCTGTTACAAAGGGGTTCAGGGGGTTTCCCTGGTGTGTTGAAACTAAAGGTTTGGGCCCTGTGATAATGCACGGAAAGGGGAGGTAAGTGAGACCCCCTGGAACCACCCAGTCCCTGCCTACTTGACCTGCTGCTCTAAGTGGCACACCCCAACTGGACGACGGTCTCTATGCTACTAAGATGCTGGGGCTGCAACATGGAAAGAAGTTGCAGACAGTCCAAGTCAGCAACAGTACAGAAACGCCAGGTCACAAATCAGAAACCTAAGAGAGAAACCAGAAAATGCGCCAAGGGTCAGAATTACAGTCAGGAGCGAGGTACCAAAGCAGAAAGCAAGCCAGTCATGAAAACAAGCCAAGATCAGCTAAACTGAAGTAGTAAGCTAGCAAACACAGGTAGTAGGGACAAGCCAGGAAACCATCCATGAAAACGGCCCTATAAATATTTTTTTAAAAATGGACATCTTTCCCCAGCGTACTAGCTATGTAACTATATAAAGAAAATGATTGACCTCCAACAAGACATTTCCAATATACACCTCTTTTGCTTAACAACCTAATACTGATTAAATGCGAATTATATTTATCATTTTGTTAAACTTTCCAAAAAGAAATGTTACCAGCAGTTTGCCTGCATTTGTTAGTTATACACTGTGTCAATTATAACTTGTTAACTTATATCTTTTTTTCTGCTAAAAAATGCTACTCATCAGCTCATGATTCAATTGTTTTAGACTAATGAATTGACTGCATGTAATCCTTGGAGACAATGTTATAAACACTAAAGACATATTGTATTTATTCTTAATTAGTTCCAAGTTTCTTTCTCCAAACAACTCATAGAAAAGAAAAGCAGACAGTTTTTTCATCCTAACTATTAAATGTGTCCAAAATGTTTCTAAAAAGCAGTTGTATTGTATAAATGACACATGAACATTCCACAGGAAAAGTTTTGCTATGGATTATTGTGTAATAACAACAATATCTTTTTGGGATGGATAATAGATAAAGTTAAAATTCCCTTTTCCAGTAAGGCATTTCTGGTAAGACCTTCTTTTGTGCAGAATTAATTCTTGAGTAAATTTCCCACGTGAAAAATTTTAAAAATTTCCCCCTGGGATATTTGTTTTTGGCAAGTTTTTCAAAAAAGCAAAGATCCAAAACAAACTTTAAAAAAAGATGGCAGTCAGAAAAAATTCTACAAATACTGTTTGAATATGTGCTAATTCCAAACCACACCTGCTGTGCAATAGAATATTTCACTGTAACAAAAACAATATAAACCTGTATAATTACTGCAGAGAAACTATTAAATGACAGCGAACTCCAACTAATTAAAGTAACAAATATACATTTCCTCATTCTTTTTCCTTCCTAAAGATATTTTATATCCTAATGAAAAGCAGGATTGTTCTTATCTATTACTTTGGCTGGTTGATAAACCAAAAATGTTGTAAAATTTGTTCAGATAGCATCTCACACAGTTAACCAATATAAAGTTGAAAAAACTTCTATAACTCATGCGCTAAAAAAAATATCCTGTTACGAGTCACCTTGCGGCCAACAGCCTGTGTGCTGCTG
Source organism: Phyllomedusa bahiana (assembly GCA_025379985.1). Taxonomy (NCBI): domain Eukaryota; kingdom Metazoa; phylum Chordata; class Amphibia; order Anura; family Hylidae; genus Phyllomedusa; species Phyllomedusa bahiana. Next base: position 28,867 of record JAODAL010030432.1, read on the forward strand.
GAGACGAGGGGTGCCGCCGTCCACGTTTCGGGCTGCGGGGCGACTCGCACCATCAGCGGATTCTCATCCGGCCACGATCATGCTTTTCTGCACGCTCCTATTAGCCACTGCGCGGGTTCCAGCTTCCTAGGGCGCATGCACTATCTTTTAAATTTAAAAGGGCCTGCGTGCTGGTAATTGGTTATTGCCGGGTGCTGACCCTATATATCCGGGACACTTACGACTCTTCCCCGCCGGATATATAGTGCCACTTGCCTACACAAAAAGTGATCCAGAGCGTTCTATTGCCTTACCGACCATGAACCTTTGCCGCCTGTCCTGACCTTCCTGCCTTTTCCCGACTACGAGCGATTTTGTACCACACAACACCTCAGCCTCCACTGCAGGCAAGTTGTACCAGGGGTAGCGACCTGGGGGTTCGCTTGCTGCAGCAAGTCCAACCCACATTGCGGCGGGCTCTGGTGAAAACAAGCGGCCCCTTAAACTCCGCTCAGTGTTGCAGCTTATATCATGGCCTGCATTGGTACAGCAGATCCACTACTCCAGTCATTACAGAAAACAGTAGTCACATCCCGTAAATCTCTAAGTGCAACTTCATTAGTGCGCTAGTTGGATCTGGAACAGAAGTGAACCCAAGCTCCTGCCCTGGTTGGAAAGTAAGTATTTATCCATTTCCATTTGAATATCTATATTGGACAACGTATGTTTTAGACTAGATGATAGTCGCAAGCTCTAGGAAGTCCTGTTTAGTTACTTTAGGTTTTTGGTTAGGTATTTTCTGTTTTATCTATTTTTGGTCAAGATGCGCAGTTTTACAGAGTAAGTTATAACATCCCAGTTCTTAACCAGGAAATGCTGGAAAAAAAAGAAGCAGTAGACAAAGAATGAGGATACATTATGTATTATGCATTTTCTTTATTGAGATGAATGTGTAATGTTATTTCAAATTTGAAAAATGTGGCACTTTGTGACATTTCTTATTTTTGTATACAATTCATTGTATGTGTTGATTCATTCTTTGTGTTTTGTATAAGTACCAAATAAAATATGTTTTAAAAAAAAGAAGTGAACCCAAAAAAGATAAAAATAACATCTATAATCCAAACTATTTCACAGTTTTTTCTTCTATCTAGCTAAATCTTGCTAATGTTTTCAAACTAAATTGTTGACTTTCATCTTTGCAATTATTGCTTCCCTAGCGGCCTACATCTAGCAAAAACTCTCCCAACATTTTAACCACTCTCACCTTTGAGAACCTCCTCCTAAACATTAAAACCTTCCTCTCCAGATACACACAACTCATGCCAAATTCTACTCTATAGTATACCATATGTTATTACATATTATCCCGCTCTTTACTGCATGTGAAAATTATCCTAGTACGAATCCTAATCCCTCTAATATGCTGTACAGTTGAAACCAGTTTACATTAGGGATGAGCAATTATAATCGACAAAGTTGAAATCGGCACGATTTTTAGGCTGATCGGAAATTTCCGATCACCCCATATTGTAGGTGACAATCTTACAGATAATCTATTACTATCTCGCCATTTTCAGCATTTCCTGTCATTTTGACGGCCAGCAAATCAGCTTAGAGCATAGAGCAGGGTGAGCTGGGTGTGCGACGTCATGACTGTGATGTGTATGGTTGTCATTGGCTGGAAAAATCACATGACCTCGTTTTGCATAGACCAGCGTCTCCTGTTCAGAATCAGTCTTTCAGTGTCTAACATTAGAGCAAGACGTCTGCTGTGTGTCTCTCAATACAGCTTAGAGACACAGTTCTTATCTTTATTCATACAGACAACTATGCTTTTATCTGTGAACATTAGAATGTAGGTAGATTAGAGAATTTCAGTTCTTATTTAGTTAGACAGAGACTTTTAAAGAAGCATCTAGCACTTTCAAGCCGCGGGAAGGGGGGGGGGGGGGGGGGCGGTTGGATGGTCGGACGGATAGACAGACAGGCTTTGGAAAGGAGGGTGCATATTGTGCAGCCCAGACTCTGCTTTGAACCTGCATTGAAATGCCATTTTTTACCACTTTTTGGGCAGCACACCTCGCAGATAGCGCACTTGTATGATAGTTTGTTGAAAACTATCAATTCCTAGTCCTACTGGGCAGTTGTAAATCCCTGGGACTGAAGGAGGAATACTGTTGATTTGGTCTTACGGTTCTTCCACCAGACGGCATTTCACAGGTATTCGATAGAAACAATTCGGTTTCTAATCCTAGTTGGCTGCTGGAATTTAGAGGGATTTAAGAATAGCTGTGATTTGCCGTCTTTCAATAAGAGACGGTCAAAAACTCTTCCATACCTTTTTTAATTTTTATCTTTCTGAACATGGAGTGAAATGCAGGTGGTAAGCGAGCAAAGAGGGGTGTAGGATATGGATGTAGAGGTACGAGAGAAGGTGCTCCTTCCAGTGCTGGTGACAACACGCAAGCCAGCAGATCTTCCGTTGTAGGACCGTCAGGCCTGTCATCGCTAGGTCGGTGCTCTGTGAATCTCAGTAACGAACAGCGTCGCCAATCTGTTCTTCAGTGGTTAATGCAACCTGCATCCAGCAGTCTTACCTCCTCGTCCTCCCAGTCACGGCCACAAATGTCGTCATCATCATCGTTAGCATCAGTTCAACATGAAGCAAAGGCAGCCTAAATGTCAACTTGTATACCCACCACTGTGGATAATCCATTTTCTGAATACCTCTGATGACAAAATGCAGTTGGGGTCAGAAGGCATTTCAAAAGATCAAGAGGCCAAAGAGGATGATTTTGTCTGCTCTGATGCCCAATCGCTGATGCCATCAGAAGAGGAGAAGGAAGCCGGTCAATCAACAAAAATTCCCAGGCGGTCGGCAACGCCTTGCAGTGCCTTTTGCTTGTAGTCAATGTAGTCACTGTACTGTTCAGCTAAACTGGTGATTCAAAGACTCCTTTTTCAGGCACTTTTTAATCTGTGGGTCAGACAGGTTTAAGGGTCATGCTGCATTCCAGGACAGGGATAGTCAATGTCCAGTTCAAGTAAAATGATGGTTCAAATAATACTGCCTTCTGGCACTTTTTAATTTGTGGGTCATGCAGGTTCCAGGGTCATGCTGTGGTACAAGACAGAGATAGTGAATAGTCTGTCAGTTTTTTTCTGTGACTCTTGTTGCCTAATTGTTTTGCCTAAGATGTAGCACGTATCCAGTTTACTGTTGTGGATGTTAATTCCAGCTTCTCCACCCCTGTTTAGGTGTAAGAATGAAGGTGTTGTTCTTCTCCCATAGACTTTGTCATCAGCGATAATCTGTTATCGACTATCGGATATTGTCATGATAATTGCCGATATTGACTATCAAATCGAAAACGATAGTTGACACAATCGCTCATCCCTAGTTTGCATACACTATATAAAAAGTCACATTTGCATGTTTTTCTCACTACCTGACATGAAATCAGAATAAAATTTACCTGTTTTCAGCCAATTAGGATTTTCAACATCTGAGTTAATTTTAGACACACATGTGGATGTATTTTTTAATGCACAAAAGAGACACACTGCTTCTGTGGGTAACATCATGGGAAAGTCTAAAGAAATCAGCAATGATATCAGGAAGAGAATTGTGGACTTGCATAAGTCTGCATCATCCTTGGGTGCAATTTCCAGATACCAGAAGGTGCCTCGTTCATCTGTACAAACAATTATACGCAAGTACAAAGAAGATGGGAATGTCCGGCCATAAAAATCAGTAAGCAGACGGGTTCTGTGTCTCCGAGATGAACTTGTCTTGTTCCGCCATATGCATATCAACCCAAGAACAAAAACAAAACACCTTGTGAAGATGCTGGTGGAAGCTAGTAAGATTGTGTTGTTATCCACAGTAAAACAAGTAGTGTATCAACATGGACTAAAAGGCCACCATGCCAGGAAGAACCCGTTACTCCAGAAGAAACATATAAAAGTCAGATTAATGATTACAAATGCACACAGGAACAAAGACCTAGATTTTTGGAGACCAGTCCTATACGCTGACGAAACCAAAATTTAACTATTTGGCCATAATGACCATTGTTATGTTTGGAGGAAAAAGGAAGAAGCTTGGAAGCCTAAGAACACCATCCCAACTGTGAAACAAGGGGTGGCAGCATCATGCTGTGGGTTTGTTTCACTGCAGGAAGGACTGGTGCACTTCACAAAATAGATGGCATCATGAGCAAAGAAGATTATGTGGCAATACTGAAGCAACATCTCAAGACATCAGTCAGGAAGTTACAGCTTGGGTGAAAATGGGTTTTCCAAATGGACAATGACCCGAAACTTACTGCCAAACTGGTTAACAAGTGGCTTAAGGATAAACAAGTAAATTTTTTGGAGTTGCCATCTCAAAGCCCTGATCTCAATCCTATTGAAAATTTATGGGTAAAACTGAAAAGGCAGTTGTGAGCAAAGTGACCTACAAACATAGCTCAGTTACACCAGTTCTTTCAAGAGGAATGGGCCAAAATTACTACCAACTATTGTAGAAGAGTGAAGAAATCAGGCGATACCTTTTAGAGGCTAACTGAGTTACTCAGTTAGCCTCTAAAAGGTATCGCCCGATTTCTTCACTCTTCTACTACTTTCTATGGCTAACACGGTACAACATTATACTACTACCAACTATTGTGAGAAGCTTGTGGAAGGATATCCAAAACATTTGACCTAAGTCATACAGTTTAAGGGCAATGCTACCAAATACTAATGAAATGTATGTAAACTTTTGATTTTGCAGAAAGTGATAAAAATATCTTAAAAAAATTATCTCTCATTATTCTGGTATTTGAAAAATATAAATAATTGTGGTAATCCTAAATGACCTAAAATGGGTAAGGTTTATTCTGATTTCATCTTATATAGTGTGACAAACATGTATACAGTATGTGTCTTTTTATAGAGTGTATGTAAACTTCTGGTTTCAACTGTATTTCCTTTTTTTAACTAACTTCCACAAACTCTTAAGCCCTTAAATCTCAAAAGCATTTACCTCACTTCTACTTTCTAGTACCTATTTTCAATGTTCTATTGGTTGAATGTTAAGGCCACATGTATGAAAACTGTATAGGTCTAAAATTCACTTTGTTTCCCATAGCAACCAGAGTGCCCTTCTCATTTGTCTAGAGCACTATATGAAAGGGGCACTCTGATTGGTTGCTATGGGCAACAAAGTGAGTTTTAGACCTATACAGTTTTCATACATGTGTTCACACGACAGACTATTCTGAATCCTAAAACCATGTTTCAACAGTAATTCACACAAGAACCTGAAAACTTGGTTTTGTCTTTTTGCTGCGGTTTTAGGATTCAGTTTTCCAACAGTTTTTGCATTATTGAGTTTTTTCTGTCTAAGCTGAAACATGGCTCCAAATAGCCACCAATGCAACACTACCTTAAGCTTATCTTCAATTAAAACACTTTAGTCAGTTTCAGAAGTATGCTGCCTTATAACCTTAGATTGTGCCCTGTCCTTCAGACTGCAAATCCAAGCCATTACCAAAGAACATTTCAGTTTGATGTTTCCTAACCGCATGCATGCACATGCCCCAAATATGTTTCACCTAAACTGCTGAAACATATTTTTCAGTGGACTCCCATGTCTTTCATTTCTCCTACCTGCCCTCAATTGATCTTCCTCCCACTTTCCATTACTGGCTACCTGTAATTTCAAAATATTGAAGACAACCTAAAGAGACTGTCTATAACCTGTCACCTTCCTACATTCCTATATTTACTATTTTGCCATAGGCAAACTTAAACTCTATCAGTTCTCAATCTATAAAACACTAAAACGTAACTTTTAACCTCTATACACACTATTTAAACACCTGATTTCTAACCTCTCAATTTATCCTTTTCTAATTGTGAAGGAATAACTCCTTTTCTATTGCCAAGTCTGGTGGAACGCCACCTATTAACAGGAAAACCTTATATATACAGTGATTTACTAGCTCCAATAAGGGATCCCAAACATCCTACTTGGGCAGTCATCCCTAATCCGATGGACATAAAACATATAAGGTTTCCTTGTGAGACCCTCTGCAGCGGCTGACACTTGTAAGAGGTGAGAAATCACAATTTAAAATGTCATGCCTGACCTCCCCAACATGTTTCACCAGCTAAACTGGCTTCATCGGGGATAGAGGTCTGGTCCCATATGGTCTAGCTCATTTCCTTTTATATCATGTTAGGTACGCACCCTATTCAGATGCTCACCAATTAGCCACCAGAGAATCAACAAAATCCATTCCCCCTTTTACTCTCCTGCATGCATACTGATACTATGTTCTTATTAACAACATTCCTCAGACAAATTCACCATGTCCATAGAGGGCTTGCGCCCTATCTTACCAAGCCACCCGCCTACTGTACCAATGGACATTTCTGCCCTAACTGCGATGGACTTCCGTCCAATTTCTCTCATATTATTGTGTCTGCGTGGCTCACATAGAACGGACTAAGCAGAATAGGTGTTACATTTTACAGCACACTACTAGCTTTATAACTTCCCATAATCCTTTTCTTCTCTATGTCTTATATGTATATTCATTGGGAATACATACTCCATTATACTGTACACTGCTATCGTAGTCTCTTCCCATAAACCTCTTCTCCTCTGTATCTAATATTCATATTCATTTTAATAAAGCTACAGGCCTTATGGTTCTCCCGCCCCCCCGCCCCCCACGTCACCTCCCACCTTCCCCATTAAATATTCTTTCTTACAGGTCTCAGCTAGTTACCTAATTCCTTACCTTACAATGAGAATATGCAGAAATGTTAGTACATTCATGCTCTATTGTATTTGCATACATTGTATTTCATATATTGTATTTAAAGTTAATACAAAATCTACGCAGTGGGTAGAAACAATAAATGTATACATAAATAGATGGTAATCTACTCCTGAACTGCGTCTCGTCATAGCAATGCAAGTGCACACACTATATGATTCAGTTGCCAACAAATTCTTCATGCAAAGAAAAAATATACATATATCCCAATTTGTTAAATAGAAACTGTGGCCTCATATGATCAATACCTATAATCATTGCAAAACACTGGGAAAGTGAGGGACAAGGTGGGGGCAGAGGGAGCAGGAGGGAGATAGGGGAAGAGAAAAAAAAAAAAAAAAACACTTGAACTCCAGTGCTCCTATAGTCATATATTCAACCATGCTTGTACCACTGACCGTACTTAATTGCATATATTATGTTTCTTCAAAAATTATATGGGGAATCAGCATGGTTAAATAAATGCTGAAAATGAAAAGCCTTCATTTAGGCCTTTGGGGTTCAATGTATTGAGTATATATATCCATCTTGCCTCTTCCTGCAACAAAACTACATCCAGATCGCCCTTTCTTTCCCCCAGCTTTTTCACACAGATGCCCGAAAATTTTAGCACCTCTATTTCACCATTATGTACTTCCAAAATGTGTCTCGCTAGGGGAGTATCACCTCTAGTTTTAGTAGTACTCAGATGTTTCGTGATCTCACGACAAAACTTCTGTATGGTTTTTCCCACATAGTTCTTGGGCAGGTCCACATAGCCCCATAAATCACCCCTCTGGTTTTACAGTTGATAAATTGTCTTATCTCAAATCTTCTCTTATCAATGGGATTAACAAATTCCTTAGTTTTCCATATAAATGGACAAAATGAACAATTGCCACAAGGATATGAGCCTACCACCGGAGACTGTAACCATTTTTTTTGCCATCTCCCTCAAAGTGACTATGCACAAATTCATCCCTAAGATTTTTTCCTCTTCTATATGTGACACTAGGATATTTTGGAATCACCTAAGAAAGTACTGGATCTGCTTTCAGAATATGCTAATGTCTTCTAAGTATACCTCTCATTTTGTTGGCTCTATCATCAAAGGTACCTATGCAACGAATTAAATCATTGTTTCCTTCTTCTTTTGTTTACTGATTAATAAATGTCCTTTGTCACTAGCAAAAACCCTATTAAAAACCCTTCCCCAAAATTTTTTTTGGGTTAAAACCCCCGGGCCCGAAAACGTTTCATTTTTAAATTTTAAAAACTTTAAAAATTTAAAAAATCTCTAATGTAGAGCAGTTTTTTACGAAACCCCAAGGGAAAATTTGGCCCAAGGGGAAAAACCCCCTTTTTAGAGAAGGTGGAAAGCCCGCTAAAAAGTGAAAAAAACTATTTGGGGGGCCCCTATTTTTCCGAAATATCTTTTTCTAAATTACTTGTTTTCATTCAAATAATTTAAAAAGATCCAAAAAATTTATTTTCCCCTCGATAATTTCAAAGGTGAATTTTTTAAACCCAATTTCAATTTTTGAGTCAAATACAAAAAACCTTTTGGAAAAATTTTTTCACTACCCTCCCAAAAAAAAAAATCAAAATTTTAAACGAAAAGGGCCCCCAAAAAAAAATCCGATCTGTGAAAATTTCAAAGTGTTTGGAAAAAAAAAATAGCATTCCCCACCCAAAAAAAAATAAATAGCAAAACTTGGTGCAAAAACGGTGCCCCTTGGGGCTCCCTTTAATTTATGATTTAAAAAGGTTTTCCACAAAAAAAAAATAGTTAAATGGGCCCAAAAAAAGGTCCAATAGCGTTTAAAAAGTAAAAAATTATGTTCCATAAATTGGGGTACCTCTTTTATTAAAAAATACTTTATTGCCTTTTTAGGAACCCGGTCAGTTTTGAAAGTTTTCTATAAAAGGGCCCTTTTTCGTTTTAAAATTGCAAGAAGTGAAATTTTTTACTCATTAAATTTAAACGTTAATTTCCCCATCACAGAAACCTTGTATCCTTTAAAAATACGAAGGGAAGGGGGAGTGAACCCAAAGGGCATCCCGGGAAAAAGGGCAAAAAAAACGTGCTGGGTCCTTTTAAAATTTTTTATACCTAGACTAAAAAGGGGCCCTTTCCTTTTAATTGGCACAAACCCCTTTATGCACTTTTGGTAAAAGCATTTAAAAGGAAACAATAGTAGGATTCCCCTTTAACAAAAATTTCTTTCTCTCCTCATAATTAAAAATTTTTTCCCTTCCCAGGGGCCAAAAACCTTTTTAAATTTCCTTCAAAAAACCATTGGTTTTGGGTCTTTTGAAAGCCTCTCAAATTTTCTGAATCAAACAAAGTATTCCCCCTTTTAAACCCCCGCTCTTTATTAAATTTTTATTTAAGATGACAATATTTTCCCCCCCCTTGTCACTGGGTTTGATTAAATTTTCCCCAGTTTTAAATTTAATTCGCAACAGGGTAGTTTTCCTCCCATTTTAAATTTAAAAAAAGATAGTTGTCCGAGTGCAGTATTTCCTTTTTTTATCTTGCGTTACTACTTCCCCAAATTTTTCCAAAAATTTTTATTGTGATATCGGAGGTGTAAACCTAGATTTTGGTTTCAAAATTTTCAAAAAGGGTAATCTAAAAAAAATGGGGGGGGGCCCCCCCCTTCATTTTTTTAATCGTAAAATTTTTCAAGATCACCCAAAAATTTTTTTTCCCTAGTTTCCTAAAGGTTTGCGCACCCATCACGTGGGAAAGGGTGAACCTTCACAACTACAGGCAAACAAATCACAGGTCCCAATGTTCCCTGGGACCATGGACTCTACTGTTCCAAAAAAGGGAAAGAAAAAATTAAAAAGGCTCAGGCGAACCACAGAAAACAAAAAAAAAATGCTGGGCCCGCCCTTGAACTCCCGCCTAGATACTGGGAACATCCTTCTCAGTGGCCCCCCAACTAGCACCCCCCTTCCCTCCAACCATCCTTAACTCTGCTGCCCCTCTTATCCACCCTCTTCCCCCTTTTCCCCCCCTCTGGGTTTTCCCCTTTCCCCAAACCCTTCATGGCCCTTCCCCATTGGGGCCCCGTTTAATTGCATTTCAAGCTAATTTAAACCCTGCCTTAAAAAAGCTCTCCATGACCCCCTCCCCTCCATCATCTCTGCCCAAATTTTCCCAAAAATCTCCCCTCACGCCTCTCTTTCTCCTCAAAGGCCTTCTCCCTGCTCTCCCCTTATCCAAACTCCCCACACAACCTTTTAAGGGCTTCTCCAGGGTTTTACCCAAATCTGGGGAAAATCACTGCCCCAACACATCAGCTCCCTCCCCCTTTTTACCAGCTTCAAAAAACAAAACCCGAAAACCCCCTTTCCCTTTAGGGTTGCCTTAACCTTTTACTAAACTTTTCAAATTTTTCCCCACAGACTGCCTGCCCCTTACCTCCTTTCTCTTTCCCCCTCCTTGTAGATTGTAAGCCCTCGCGGGTAGGGTCCTCTCTCCCTCTGTCATGCCAATTGTCATTATCCCTTATCACTGTACTCGATTGACTTAAATGTACAGCGCCCTGGAATCAATGGCGCTTTAAAATAAATAATAATAATAATCACAGGGACGGCCGCAGTTACAGAACAAGAGCATCCAGGAGGTAAGTATTCTCCTTTTATTTCTCATCATGCTCCACCAGCTGATGGCGTTCTGTAGCATCAGAAAATCACTTTAATGAAGTCCATCAGGTGCCATTGGTGTCTGTCAGGAAACAAATACAGCTTTGCTGTTATTTCCGTTTTACTGGTCCTATGATGAAACAGAAAAACGGAAATAACACAGATGTGAACCAGACCTAAACAGTACAGCCTCAAATATCATGGGATTAGATACACTGGTCACAAAGAATCACACATGATACGCTAAACCCAAGGTGATCCCTTATTTGATATACACTGATGGCGCCTAATGGATCCCACTGACTATAATGGACCGTTCACACAGCATTTTTGTATCCAATTTTGGATCTGTGTTGGAGCCGAAAATCGCATCCCAAAACGCTGCAGCAATCGGTTCCAACACGGATACAGCACGCAGCTGTGTGTTTGGCTGCGTGTTTGGATGCAGCAGGATTGCACACTATACTTTACTATAGGGCTCATGCTGTGTCTTTCGGTCCAAGAAATGACCTGTCAATTCTTGGAACAGATGAAAGATGGATCCGAAAGACACAATGAGGCACGTATTGGTGATCACTCATGTGAACGCCAATGCATGTTTCATATTAAAACCAATGTAAATCACCCTGCTATTTATTAGATGCGTGTTTGGGTCCATTTAGGGTCCGACAGACGGATCTAAACACATATCTAAAAGCATATGTTCACACGGACTCAACAGGCTGTGTGAACATACCCTTAGGCTATGTTCACACGGCTTACTCTGGGACATATTTCAGTCCATAATTCGCACCGCACTGTGCAAATTACGGGCTGAAATATGTCCCAGATCTTACGGTAATCCACAGTTCTCATAGAGAACTGCGGATTACGTCTCCTCTCCCCGCTCAGCGAATACGCCGAGCGGGGAGAGAAGTGACGTCACTTATTCACAGCGTACACGCGCCGTGGATAATGAATGTCTATGGGGCCGGCGAGCTGCCGGCTCCCCTGCTCCAACCCCCATCCACACGGCGTAATTGCCTGGCGAAATACGTTCTGCAATTAAGCAGTGTGAACATAGCCTTAGAATTGTGGTGACCTCTGCTGTTTAGTCTAGCTGTGGGGGCGGGCAGTGACAGAGCATCCTATGTTGCTTTCCAGGCGCCACTGCCATAAGAGCAGTCTGGTCCACCTGCAACACTTGCTGGCGTTCCCATCAAGAGTTCAGGAGACTTGGTAAGTAAGCGCATACTGCTTGTGTGTTCTGAGGACAAGCAAATAAAGCTAAATAAAGAGCGCAGTCTGCCTGTGGGATAGCCCATGGAATCCGGGACTGTCCTGAAGGGGATAGATGGATGGAAGGATGGATGGAATGAATCCGGGACTGTCCTGAAGGATCCGACTGGTTGGAAGGGACAGACGGATATGCATACCTTCCAACCAGCTGTCTCCTTCAGAATAGTTCAAGTCCTGCATATATATTTATGTATAGATGGGCAGATATAGATTAAAACGTGTGTCTGTATATGTGTGTGTTAATATATATATATTTATATATAAATATTAAAATAAATATATATAATAAAAAATCATAGATGTGTACTGCATACAATGGTCCTGTTTTGTAAAATATATATATATATATATATAATATATAATATAAAATTGCAGTAGATGTGTACATGCATATCAATGTGTGCCTTGTTTTGTATATATATTATATATAAATATAAAATAAAATTTATATAAATATATAACATAAATACATACATGCAGTAAATAAAAAAAACACATATAAAACAAACACACACACACATTTATATGCACCTACATATGCATTATACATAAACATATCTACTGCATATATATATATATATAAAAATATATAGAGAAAAACCGCAGCACGACAAGGAAATGAGTCAAAAAAACGATTAACGTTTATTCCCAAAATGCAGCAAAAACCGACTTTTCGGATCTCTCACAGAGCAGTCTTCAAGTGACAAAAAACGAAAATCACAGGATATAAATAACACAACCATAATACAATCAATTACGAAAAATAGTTCAATCACAATATTATTATAATATAAAAATTAGTGTTGTGTATCATGAAAAATATAAGAGCAATATTAGGACAATACATAACATTACCAAGAAAAAATACAGTGCCATTTTTTCTTGGTAATGTTATGTATTGTCCTAATATTGCATCTTATATTTTTCTTGATACACAACACTAATTTTTACATTATAATAATATTGTGATTGCACTATTTTTTTGTAATTGATTGTATTATGGTGTGGTATTTATATCCTGTGATTTGTATTGTTTTGTCACTTGAAGACGGCTCTGTGAGAGAGCCGAAACGTCGGTTTTTGCTGCATGTGGGAATAAACGTTAATCGTTTTTTTGACTCATACCTTGTCGTGCTGCGGTTTTTCTCTTATATTATTTTTGGGTTCTTAGCCGAACTCTCTTTTTCCGCTGGCACCCCACTTTGTTTTTTACTATTATTGGAAGTGCTGCTTACTTTCTGTGGATATATATATATATAAAATATTTTATATAATATATATATATATATTATATATATAAATATATAATATAATAACACACACATACATACATACACACACACACATACATACCACACACACAACAACACACATTTTCAACTATATCTACACACCTAAAAAAAAATACCAATCAACATAACTCATAGTTGCCAACTTTTGAAAATGAAAAAGCAGGAGAGTCTAGTGGGCGGCGCGCTACGCGCGGCGTGGCAAGAACTTGCATGGACACGCCCATCTTGTCGGTATGCCACGCCCCTTCGAAAGCCACACCCACTCCACCTAACTGTATAACGGCTTTGGAAGAAAGCCAGGTAGATGCCCTTATAGCCAGGTAGTTAGCCCCCCATAACAGGTAGTGCCCCTTACAGGCAGGTAGATGCCCCTTGTAGCCAAGTAGACCCCCTCTGTAGCCGGGAGAGCCAAATTTGTAGCCAGGTAGGTGCCCCCCTTTGTTTCCAGTAGGTGCCCCCCTTTGTTTGCCAGGTAGTGCCCCCTCTGTTTGCCAGGTTGGTGCCCCCCTCTGTTTGCCAGGTAGGTGCCCCCCTCTGTTTGCCAGGTAGTGCCCCCTCTGTTTGCCAGGTAGTGTCCCCTCTGTTGCCAGGTAGTGCCCCCATATGTAGCCAGGTAGTGTCCACTCTGTTGCCAGGTAGTGCCCCCATTGTAGCCAGGTGGTGCCCCCATTGTAGCCAGTAGTGTCCCCCTTTGTGGCCAGGTTGTGCCCCCTCTGTTGCCAGTTTGTGCCCCCTCTGTTGTCCAGGTAGTAGCCCCCATATGTTGCCAGTAGTGTCCCTCTGTTGCCAGTAGAGTCCCCATTGTTGCCAGGTAGTGCCCCATTGTTGCCAGGTAGTGTCCACTCTGTTGCCAAAGGTAGTGCCCCCTCTGTTGCCAGGTAGTGCCCCCCTCTGTTGCCAGATAGTGCCCCCATTGTTTGCAAGGTAGTGTCCCCATTGTTGCCAGGTAGTGTCCCCAATGTTGCCAGGTAGTGTCCCCACTGTAGCCAGGTAGTGTCCCCTCTGTTGCCAGGTAGTGCCCCCATTATAGCCAGGTAGTGCCCCCTCTGTTGCTAGATAGTGCCCCCATTGTAGCCAGGTAGCCCTCTGTTGCCAGGTAGTGCCCCCTCTGTAGCCAGGTAGTGCCCCCTCTGTTGCCAGGTAGTGCCCCCTTTGTAGCCAGGTAGTGCCCCCTCTGTTGCCAGGTAGTGCCCACTCTGTTGCCAGGTAGTGCCCCCTCTGTAGCCAGGTAGATCCCCCTCTGTTGCCAGGTATATCCCCCATGTTTAGCCAGGTAGAGCCCTCCCAGTTGTAGCCAGGTAGTGCCCCCTTTGTAGCCAGGTAGATCCCCCCCCCCCCTGTTGCCAGGTAGATCCCCCCCTGTTGCCAGGTAGATCCCCCCCTGTTGCCAGGTAGATCCCCCCACTGTTGCCAGGTTGATGCCCCCTCTGTTGCCAGGTAGATGCCCCCTCTGTGTCCAGGTGATGCCCCCTCTGTGTCCAGGTAGATGCCCCCTTTGCAGCCAGGTATTGCCCCCTCGGTTGCTAGGTAGATCCCCCCATTGTAGCCAGGTAGAGCCCCCTGATAGCTAATAAAAATAAAATTATAAAAGTCACTCACCTGACCAGGCTCCTGCAGCGCTGCCAGCTCCCGACCGATCTCCTCAGCGGCGCAGGGGGACTGAGTGCAGCCGCGCGTCACTTCCCCCTGCGCCGCTGACCTGTATGTACGGCGCACACCGGCGCTGTACATACAGGGGGAGGAGGGAGGAGGGGAACGATCCCTCCTGCCTCCTCCCTGCACAGTGAGACTGCGGGCGGGTGAAGCAGCCGCTGCGGGCGCTCCACCCGCCTGTGGGAACGGACCGGCGGCGCCAGAGTAGCGCACCAGCGCTACTCTGTCGCCGCGGCCATTTAAAGAACCCCCGCCGCCTGCTGGCGGCGGGAGGAATGCCAACTCTACCGGGATGGCGGGGGGGGTGGACCCCCCCCCGCCAAAAACGGGAGAGTTGGCATGTATGACATAACTACACACATAGAAGTCTATCCATATATACACATAAACACATAACGACACACTTGTAAACCTTTACACTGTGTGCATTTATTTTTTCTATCTGTGCACTACACATTTATACTTGTTCAAGAAGCAGACCCCTTCAGTGAAGTACGTGTGTTGTTGTGTGTGTGTGTTGTGTGTGTGTGTGTTGTGTGTGTTTTGTTTGTTTAGCATGTTTAGCAGGGGGTCTGATCAGGTGTGTATTTTCACTGAATTGAGATGGGGGAGGGAGGTCCTGCAGACCAGCACTGTACACAGCCAGTCTGCTGAAGTTTTGTATCTCCCCTGCTCAGGGAAAGCTGCTGCTTCTTTGTTTGATCACTCTGAGTGTTTACATAAGGATGGGCAGAGGAAGCCTGAGCTGATAAGAGTCGCCCCTGTTCCTGTGTATCTGCCTCTCTGCTGCAGTTCACAGTGAAGTTTAGAGCAGGACGCTGGGAGACTGAACTAGTGAGGCTCCTCCTGAGCTCTCAGAGCAGCAGTTCAGCCCCAGCCGTCCTACACTGAACCTCCGTGACTCAGAGACATCTAGCTCTGTTTCATATGTTTCTTCCTGTCCCTGGCAGTCTGTGCCGCTGGGGACTATGGGAGTGTGACGTCACACAAGCAGGGCATGCTGGGAGCTTCCTGGAAAGCTCCGGCGGCAACTTCAGCCTGAAGTCGGGAGGCACGAGACACAGATGGTGACATTAAACTGGGAAATATTCACTTTTTTAAATGACTTCTAATTAAATACGTTATTGCTTTTTAAACAGCTTCCAGTGTATGATAGGTGCTATTTAAGTTTGCCTATGGCAAAATAGTAAATATAGTGATCAAAAGTCACTCTCTGTTCTCTTGCGAGATTCCCATTTTTTTGGAGACTTCCTACATTCCCACCCTGATCTCCCAAAATGCCTCACCACACATAATTTGTAGTCTTTAGAAGACCACCTTTTCTATTCTTGTCTTGTCTGCTTCTTACTTCATTAGCGCAAATATATTTCTTGTGCATCCCCCATACTCTAGAATTTTAAAGTCATATTTTCTCACACCGTAAAAACCTTCCAGAGCAACTTGAAAACCTACAGAAAAGTTTATAGCCTGCAATAACTTTACTACCACTACATTACTGTATGACCAGTTTGTCACAATTCATGCTATGGACCGCAGACATGTCCATGTCTCAGACAGCATGTACTCACCTGTCCTTGCTCCTGCTGAAGTCCCCTAATCGCCCCTCTAGGGGGACGTGCGCCGTTTCCCGGCTACCCGTTACACAGCTCTATTATCTTCCATCTCTTTTTCCCTTATATTAAGCTCTTATAGTAAGCTCTTGAGGGCAGAGCCCTCTCTTTCTATGCAAGTCTGTCATTCATTGCCTTTCATTATGTCATTCTTATATAGTAGTGAAAATGTAAAAGAAAAATTGTGCATGTTTCCAATTTTTTCCTATTTTTTAATAGTAAAAAGTGCCCTTGTCATGGTACGCGGACATGGCCTTACGCCGCGGCCTCTGCTGCGAACCACAGATGTACCTGTGTTCCTTTCACAGATCTGGATTCTGTTGTGGTACCGCAGTCGCCGTGAACGCTCCTGTAGCCGTTGCCTGCCCACCTGGGGTTGCTGTGCGGCTTTTCCCATGCTGGCCATGCTGCTTCTCCATCTTGACTGCTGCCCTATTTCCCTGTCTCTATAGTGCGCAGCGGCTACATTTTCCACTCCTTTATTCCCACAGTGTGCAGCAGGGTTTTGCTTCCTCTGCCAATCCCCTTCCATCTGTGTGGTTATAAGCCTGCTTCTCCCCACACTCCCTGCCTGATCCTTGTTGTGTTCTGTTCTCATGTTGTAGTTGCTTGTAGTGTCTTGTCTTATGTTTGTTAGTCTCCATGCTGGTTTCCATGTGTCTGTCTGTATCTTTGTCCGTGGCTTCCTTGCTATGTTATGTGCCTGTGTTCATGCCATGTTTATGCCTTAGTTCCTAGCCAGTGTCCTAGCTTTAGTCTCTGATCATGTTCTTGGTGTTGTGTCCAGTCAGTCTATGTTTTGTACCTTGCCTTCCGTTTAACCTTCCTGTTGTCCATCTGTTTAGTCCTGTCTTTTTCTGTTTGTACCTGCACATATCTACACCTATTCTGCTATATCTTTGTCCCTAATCCTGTTGGGGTCTAGCATTGGTACTTCTGGCCTGTCTGGTCAGCTACCACTGCTGGGGACTGCTCTGAGGTCGCACCTGGTGGCCTTTGGGAAAGCCATCCTTAACATCTAAGGCTCTGTGAAAATGCCGAAGGGCGCTTAGTTACGTCCAGTGGGTCCACTACCCGCTCACCCGTTACAGTAGAATCAGGCCATGGACTCCGATGACATTCTACCCTCTGTTTTCTTGGTCTACGTGCAGGTCTTGTTTATGGCAGTTTTTTTTTTATGTTGGAGGTTTTTTTTGCTTTTCCCTTTTGCAGGTCTTTTTGATGTTTTGCTGTGTCTGGCCATTCCCCGTGGCTTACGGTCTCGCCCTGTGTTCCCACCCCCCCATTCTGCCTAGAGCCCTGTTTGTTCCTCCTGTGCACCTCCACTTCCTAGGTATTCGAAGTACTGGCTATCATGCAGCCTGTAGTTTGATTTTGGGGTTGCCCCCGGAGAAGTTTCGGTCCCCAGACCTATGTGGGATTTCCATTTTGTGGTTTTGGAGGGGGCTTAAGGAGAGGGGTACTGTCATGGTCCACAGACATTGCCATGTTCCTGTCCTTTCACCGCGGCCTCTGCTGCAAACCGTGGATGCACCTGTGTTCCTTTCGCAGATCTGGTTTCTGTTGTGGTACCGCAGTCACCGTGAACGCTCCTGTAGCCACTGCTTGCCCACCTGTGGTTGCTGTGCAGCTTTTCTCATGCTGGCCATGCTGCTCCTCCATCTTGGCTGCTGCCCTATTTCCCTGTCTCTCTATAGAGGGCGGCGGCCACATCTTCCACTCCTTTACTCCCAAAGTGTGCAGCAGGGTTTGGCTTCCTCTGCCAATCCCCTTCCAACTGTGTGGTTATAAGCATGCTTCTCCCCACACTCCCGGCCTGATCCTTGTTGTGTTCTGTTCTCATGTTGTAGTTGCTTGTAGTGTCTTGTCTTATGTTTGTTAGTCTCCATGCTGGTTTCCATGTGTCTGTCTGTATCTTTGTCCGTGAGCCTCCTTGCCATGTTCTGTGCCTGTGTTCATGCCATGTTTATGCCTTAGTTCATAGCCAGTGTCCTAGCTTTAGTCTCTGATCATGTTCTTGGTGTTGTGTCCAGTCAGTCTATGTTTTGTACCTTGCCTTCCGTTTAACCTTCCTGTTTGGCATCTGTTTAGTCCTGTCTTTGTCTGTTCTGTATCTGCACATATCTAAACCTAGTGTGCTATATCTTTGTCCCTAATCCTGTTGGTGCCTTGCATTGGCACTTCTGGCCTGTCTGGTTAACTACACTGCTTGGGACTGCTCTGAGGTAGCACCTGGCACCCATTGGGGAAAGTCATCCTTACCATCTAAGACTCTGTGCAGATGCTGACGGCTGCTTAGTCACGCCCCCTTGGAGCAGGCCTGGCAGTGGTCCAGTGGGTCTTCCCGCTCACCCATTATAACCCTTTTAAGGTCCTTCCACCTTTCTACTACTCGCAAATACACAGCTTTAGATAGTTGAGGGGAGGCGGGGGTAGGAGCAGTTGTTAGAATACTGGTGTTGTCCTTTTTTTATCAACCACTTAAGGTCTAAACCTGTTTTAGACATAAGGACCAAGCCTTATTTTTTAAATTTGACATTTAAGTTTACCTGGAAATATTTTTTTTATGATTTTACAAATCCATGTAATCAGAGCCGCCATAAGAATTTTCAGGGCCACATACAGCTGAAGCATCTGTACCCTCCTATCTAAACACCGCCCCAGCCCTCCACCCCAGAAAATAAAAAAGGGGTTAACAAGACAAAAATTGCGATTATGCCATTGTTTTCTTGATTTAGTTCTAGTTGGATTTTACAACCTACAGTTTATCTATATTATGCGGGTCAGTATGTACACAAGGGCCAGTAAATACAGCCACATGATTAGCACGTGTCACCACTATAATGTCACGGACCAAACCAGTATAACCAAATAACAACAATATACAAAGACCAAATAATACTGCCACATCATCACCACCATAAAGATACTGAATACAACCTTTTTATTACTGAATATAAACCATTAAACAAAGACCAATAATACCACCATACCGTGACCTTATAGTGCACACAGCGCAGTTACATTAAGTGACTCCGGGTATGTTTGTCTGAGGGGGGTTTCATTTTCCCTTTTTTCTTCTCATCCATTTCAACTCCATGATAACGTCTCCCTACAGAATTGACAACACAAACATCTGAGACGCCTCACTTTTCTAAATATTTATCTACATGGGGATTTTAGTATTTAGATAGTTATATGGGTCCCCCCTCTTGTAGGTAAAAAGGGGAAAAATGTAAAGAGTCCCCCCAGTAGGTAGAGTCCCTGCAGTAGGTAGGTAGATAGGGGCCCCCCCATTATTTTAAATGGGGCTAGATGGGACCCCCATTGGGTTTTGGTAATTAAGGCCCCAGGGGACGTAGGAAATTTTTGGGGGGCCCCCCAGTGTTTAGGTAAATAGGACGATGGTAGGGAGGTTGGGGGCCCCAGTATAGGGGGCAGACACATTAGGACCCACCCAGTAGGTAAGTAGGTTAGGGCCCCCCATTTTATGGGGTAGGTAGATAGGAAATTTAAGGACCCTTTGGTGGGAATATTAGGGGTCCCTGGGGAATTAGGGGCTCCTTGGTAGATAGGTTAGGGGCCCCATGGTAAGTAGAACATGGGCCCTCAGTAGGTAGATTGGGGGCTCCAGTTGGTAGGTATGTAGATTAGGGGTCCTTGGTAGGTATGCAGATAGGGTCCCCTGGATACAAGACTAGGGCCCCCCAGGTATGTATGTACTCCCCTACCACCCCCCTGGCGTTCCCCCCTTTTCTCGGCCCTTAGCCTGGTCTTAGGCATGGGGCCCTAGCACAGGAAGTGGCGCAGGTGGCGTGATGATGTCACTTCATTACGTCATCTGCATAGTGATGTACAGCAGGGGCGGAGAGCGGCCTGTTCTCTCTGCCATTACTGTGAAGCAGCCGCAGGTCCACCCTTGTCTCACAGTGTCGCCAAGCCCCTAATCATAGTGGCTGACACCCAAACGCCCTACATGAATTTGAGTTTTTTTTTCTCGTCACACATTGTTCTTTTAACCCCTTACCGTCGCAGCCAATTTGGCTTTTCTGACAGAGCCGCATTTTTAAAAAATTCTGACATTTAATTTTATTTTAGAATAACTTTGACATTTACCTCCCCATGTATTCGAAATTTTTTTGCCTCTAAACCCCATTGTATTTAAGTTAGTAAAAAATTTTGGCCAAATAAACTTACAATAAACATTTTTTGGGGGACCAACCTGTGGCTTTGGGGGCTGCATTTAATACCCCCAAAAATGACTTCCCTAAGAAAACTAAACCTCTTAATTGTTTAGGGAATTTTTTTTAAACCCCTTAGGGGATTTTACGAAATTAAAGCAAAGGGAGGGGGGAAA
The DNA here is from genome assembly GCA_025379985.1 of Phyllomedusa bahiana. Lineage (NCBI taxonomy): Eukaryota > Metazoa > Chordata > Amphibia > Anura > Hylidae > Phyllomedusa > Phyllomedusa bahiana. The sequence goes on from JAODAL010030432.1 coordinate 49,508, forward strand.
TTTCAAAAATTTTTTTTTTTGCAGATTTTTTTAGTTTTTCTACGTTAGTACATAAATGCAACTTAATATTTATTACCCAATTCTGCTATTTTTCAGAGATATCCCATATGTGGCCCTAGGCATTTTGGGTTAAAACCCCAAACCCAGAATAGGGTTACACCTTGTAGTACTTTTTCTCAGCAACCCCTCGTCCCCACCCTGAAAACACAACAGGCACTGGGGTTCTAACAAAAATTTGAATACTTTATTTTTGGGTGACAAATTTTTTTAAAGGGAAGGCGTGATCATACAGAAAGGTCCCTTTACAATCCAAACAAAAAATAAAAAAAGCATAAGATAAAGGTTACAATCCAAACAGTGTCTTATTGTAAAGATACCATTTAATTATTAAATCAGACACCCCCACTACCAAAAAAAAAAAAAATGAATACTTGACATCTGCCCCCATTTCACTAACTAATAACCTTTAAAA
>JAODAL010030433.1:0-49979 GCA_025379985.1 Phyllomedusa bahiana
AGAATCCATCACCGCAAAGTGGTGACGTTGTAAATCCTCCCTCACCCCCCTCATCCTCAGAGCTCTTGGGGCCACAAAAAGACAGGAAACGTGAAAATGGCGCGATAGTAATAGATCTTTCTGGTAAGATTTCCACCTAAACAAAATCCCGCATGGGTGGGAAAAATTTCCGATAACCCCTAAAAAATGCCGATTTAAAATTTTTGGGGAATAATATCACTCATCCCTAGCAAAAGCCCTTGGAACCAAATTTTAGTTAAAGGAGTGAACATTTTAAAGAAATTTTGCTACCAAATGATAACCAATTCAGAAGGTATGGGGAAATTGCTATACTTACCACGCTACAAAGCCCTGATATGCAGCAACCATAAAATTTTTATGTAGAAAAGTCTCAAGCCAATTTCAATTTGATTGGAATGACAAACAAGAGTCATACGCTATCTAAAGGGAACCTTGAATTTTTAAGCTAAATTCCCCACTAGTAAAAAAATTAACCTGATGGATATGTTGATGCAAAGGGGGCTGGAGACCCATGAAAAACAAAAATCTACCTTTGGGCTGTTTTTTTTTTTCAGATGGAGCCTGTTAGGGGACAGAGAAAACAGCTAATGAAACTTTCATTAACAGAAGAGAGTATTTTTCAGCAGCTAAAGCAATCAAGAAGCTATCTTTTGGGTTAATTTGGGCCAACAGCAGTTAAACCAACAAAAGGTTTTTGGAGACAATCAAGATGTCTTCATTTTAAAAAATTTTTAAAGAGTCAACCGAGAACCAAAGCATATCAAGTAAGTTTTTTTCTACAGATCTTCAAGAACAAAATTCGGGAATTGCAGTACGCACAACAAAAAAGGTTTTGCAAAAATTTGCTTACGAACCTCTGATTGAGAAAGACATTCAGGCTTATGAAGAAGCGGGGCCTAAGGGACAAATCAAGCGTTAAAAGGTTTGTTGAAACATAGCAACGCTTCACTTATGTTGGGGGATTTATGTCACAGGAACGGTGGCGCTTTTTAATGTTAATGGTTCTGCTATCCTTAGTTACTTTCTTGTTCCTCCAGTTGTAAGGACAGATGTTAAAGCATATAATGGTTTGCGTGTGTCTCAACAAAAGATAGAGTGAACATTCTTCCCTTTTATCTGTGTGCTGATGTTTCTACCCAGAAAGCTGAACTCACATCCCTTAAACTCCCAAAAACTTAAAGGGCCCTTTACTTCCCCCGTCCGGCAGAGACTAATAATCACATGCCTGATTTGGGACATGGAATTTGCCCTCGATTCTGCATTAGATTCTATGTACAAATCCAAATGCAGTTCTCATTCCATTGATTTAAATGGGAAATCACCTGTCAGAGCAAACTACGCAAAAATTTCCCCAGTGCGAATTAGCCCTAACTGAAAATGGGTCTCAACCACGTGAAAGAAAACACAGTGAAATCCTCCACTACATTTAAAACACCTTTCCTGTGCAGACTTTAGATGCAAATTTTCCTCATTAGATTTTCCATGTTCACAAAATACAAACATGAAATACCCTTAACTGACCATAGGGATGGGGCAGGAGGAAGAAATGTATTCTCCCACCATGAAGAGTCCATTTAGTCTAGAAACTGCCTTTTGCAATAGAATTGTCTTGGGGATGGGGATAGTTTACAGTGTTTTTTTTTTTTTTGCAGATTCTAGATACGAATTTCTGCATAAAAACCGACCAAAAAGCCAGCGCTGTGTAGACGAAGCCTTAGGCTTATTTCTACCAGACCATGACATATCTTAACTGTAATACTTGGAAAGCAAGTTCAACGACATCTCCTGCAACCTTCACTTCTTCCACACGCCTCCTTTCAGTGGAGCAACTAATGTTGTGTAAGGGTACGTTCAAACAGCGTATTTGCTTGGGCAAAATTTTTGGAAACATAATTGTACTAAAACCAAGACTTTCCAATTTAATAGAATAAATTCAGTTTATCTCACATATGCAAAAAATTGATAAAACCTTTACTTTCAATGTCAACAGTACATTGTTTAAACAGCAGACACAGAATGTGTCATCAGAAAAAAAACCTATTGCTTTAATCAGTATTTTATGTTAAAAAAAAAATTTGGAATTTTTTTAAACTTTGTGTGTCACCATCTATTAAAAAAAATACAAAATCATCCCAAATCATGCAGTTTTCAGTAGTCTAAAAACTTCATGTTCTACAGAGATCACTTTCAGCATTCCCCCTTCATTATTATCACAAGATAGGATTATAAGAAAGGTTACACAAATAGGTGAAGGCTACCCTCCTCCCTCTAAACCCCACAATGGTCACAGAGCCTGCTAGAAAGTTTCCTATGTTTTTAATGCAAAGCATGCAGCAAAAATTTTATCCCTAAATTATAATAAATAAAAAAGTATATTGTTCCAAAATATAAAATAAAACACAATGGGCAACATGTTGGCACCAACTGGCGCCAAAAAACCGGCAGTTTTTAAATCAATATAGAGTAGGAATACGACAAGATGTATGAAAGAATGTTTGCTCCAAACTTTTTCCCCAGCCATGGTATGGATTTGTATAGCAGTTTTAACGCCATATTTGGCATTTTTTCGGCGCATTCAGAAGTGTCCTGTCTGGTGCAGACTACATAAAGTTTGGGATACAACCCATTCATACATCTGTTGGACAGGGCAGCCCCTTTCATACATTTCTTTGCGACTCCCAATCTGGCAATCAGAATAAATCCCTAGATCAACGACCTTCTCCAGAATACTAGTCACTAGAACTTTTCTATAATTATTATACTCTAGAAATGTATCCAGACCCTTTTTGAACTCTGTTATTGAATTCACCATGACAAGTTTTCCTGGCAGAGAGTTCCACAGTCTTACTGCTCTTATAGTAAAGAATTTTCTATGTTTATGCTTTCATAGTTAACATAGTAAATACGGTTGAAAGAAGACACTTGTCCATCAAGTTTCAACCAGGGGTGGGGAAAATGTGGGTGAGGGGGAGAGACAAGGACTTTAGCCAGCCCAACCCCTGGTTAATGCCCTGGAACCCACAAGCAAGAACCAATTGCATCCAGTGGAGACCCTATCTTTGAAACCCCAGAGCCCCCCAATCACTAGGATCCAGAATTTTACATAGCACGTACGCATTAAATATTCTTTAAAAAGGAATTTTCCAAAAAGGGGAAACCCTTTTTTTTAAAAAAATTTTTTTCCAAAACCGCAAAAATTTTTTTTTTATTAAAAAAAAAAATATATAAAAAAAAAAAATTTAAAAAAAAAAAAAAAAAAAAAATTTAAAAAGGGGGCCCCCCGGGAAAAGGGTTTTTAAACCCAAAATTTTTTTCCCCAAAATTTTAAAAATTTTTCTTTTTTCCCATTTTTTCCCTTTTTTGGGGTTTTTAAATTTTTTCCCCAATTTTAAAATTTTGGGGGGAAAAAAAATTTTTTTTAAAAAAAAATTTTAAAATTTTTTTAACCCCTTTTTTCCCTTTTCCCCCCCGGGAAAAGAAAAACCCTTTTAAATTTTTCCCAAAAAAAAACCCCCTTTTTTTTTTTTTTCCCCAAATTTTTCCCCCGGGGCCCTTTTTAACCCAAAAAAACTCTTTTTTTTTAAAGTTTTTTTAAAAAAAAAAATTTTTTTTTTAAAAAAACCCCAAAAGGGGGGGGGGGGGGGCCCCCCCCCCAAAAAAATTTTTGGGGGGGAAAAAAAAAAATTTTCCCCCCCCGGGGGGGCCCTTTTTTAAAAAAAACCAACCGTTTAAAAATTTAAAAAAAAAATTTTTTTTTTTTTTAAAAATTTAAACTTTTTTTTTTAAATTTTAAAAAAAAACCCCAAATTCCTGTTTTCCCCCCGGGGGAAATTTTTAATTTCTTTTTGGGGGCCCCTTTTTTTTTGGGTTTTTTTTTTGGGGGGGGGAAAATTTTTTTTAATTTTTTTAAAAAATTTTTTTTAAACCCCCAAAAAAATTTTTTAAATTTAATTTAAAAAAACCCCCCCCAAAAACCCTCCCCCAAAAAATTTTTTTTTTTTCCCCCCAAAAAAAATTTTCCCCCCCCTTAAAAGGGGGGTTTTTTCCCCCCCCCCCAAAAAGGGGGAAAAAAAAAAAATTTTTTTGGTGAGCCCCCTTTTTTAAAAAACCCCCCCCCTTTTTTTTTGGGGTTTTTTTTTTTGGGAAAAATTTACCCCCAAAACCCCCCCTTTTTAAAAAGGTTTTTTTTTCCCCCAAAGGAAAATTTTTTTTTTAAAAAACCCTTTTTTTCCCTTCCCCTTTTTTAAAAAAACCCCCCTTTTTTTTTTAAAAAAAACCCCCCGGGGGGGGGCCCTTTTTTTAAAAATTTTACCGGGGGCCCCGGGGGGGGGGGGGCCCGGTTTTTTTTTCCCCCCCCTTTTCCCCAAAGAAAATTTTTTAAAAAAAAAAAAAAAACCCCCCCCCCCCTTTTTAAAAAACCCCCAAAAAAAGGGGGGCCCCCCCCAAATGGGAAACCCCCCAAAAACCGGGAACCCCCCTTTTTTCCGCCCCCCTTTTTTTTCCCCCCCTTTTTTTTTTTTCCCCCCTTTTTTAAAAAAACCAAGGGGGTTTTGGGGGGCGGGGTTTGGGGGGGTTTTTTTTTTTGGGGGGGGGGGGGGGTTTTTTTGGGGGGTTAAAAATTTTTGGGGGGGGTTTTTTTTTAAAAAATTTTTTTCCCCCCTTTTTTTTTTTTTTCCCCCCCTTTTTTTTTGTGGGTTTAAAAATTTTTTTTTTTTTTGGGGGCCCCGGTTTAAATTTTAAAAAAAATTTTTTTGGGGTTTTCCCAAACTTTTTTTTTTGGGGGGGAACCGGGTTTTTTAAAAGGGGTTTTTTTGGGGGGGGGGGGGGGGGGCCCCCCCAACCCAGGGGGGGGGGGGGGGGGGGGGTTTTTTTTGGGGGGGGTTTTTTTTTTTTTTTTTTTTTAAAACAAAATTTAAGGGAAGGGTTTTTTTTAAAATTAAAAATTTTTTTTTAAAAATTTGTTTCGGGGGGCCTTTTCCCCGGGTTTTTTTTTTTTTTCCAAATTTAAAAAAAAAACCCCCCCCCCGGAAAAAAAATTAAATTTTAAAAAATTTTTTTTGGGGGGTTTTTTTAAAATTTAAAAAAAACCCCCCAAAAAAAATTTTAAAAAAAACCCCCCCGGGTTAATTTTGTTTTTTTTTTTTTAAATTTGGCCCTTTCCCGGGGGGGAATATTTTTTTTTTTTCCGGGGCCCCCCCCAAAAAAAAAAAAAAAAAAAAACCCCCTTCCTTTTTTTTTTTCCCCCCCCAAAAGGGGGGGGGAAGGGGATATCCCAAAATAAAACCCTCAAAAATTAAGGGGGAAACCCCCTTTTTCCCCCTTTCTTATAACATTTCAACAATCTTTTGGGTTTTGAATACATCAGTGTTATATATGTTTTCATGTACTTTTTAAAATAGTGCCACAAAAATGTCTTTTTAATGCAATGCCAAATACACACTCTTTCCCCCCACCCCTTCCCCTTGGGAAAATTTTTAGTTGAAAACTTGTGCCCCCTTTAAAAATGCATGAAGGGGCCCCTAAATAAAAACGGACAACCCCATAATAAAATCCCGGAAAATAATTTTGTCAAAGATGAAATCCCCGGAAGAGGTGCCACACACCCACCCTAGGAAAAATAATTCTTTCCCCCCACATAGTGCCCAAACCCCCTTATTTCCAAAATATTGACTCTTTATAGTTTCCCCTTTTAGTTCCCCCCTTTTTAGTAACATTTAAAAGTGTCCCTGCATGGGGGCTCTTTAATTTGCCTAATCCAGCAAATTGGGGACCCCTTTCACAAAAAAAGGGCCCCCGGGGAAGTCTCTGTTTGCACTCTATTTCATCAAATTTGGCTGCTTCTAGGGGCCCGGCCTGGCTTTGGTGGAAAGGGCCCCGGGTGGTGCAGTGGCCCCTTTACAAATTAGGTACCAGTCAATGGGCAGGGGATTCCTTTTTCCCTTTTCCCATGCCATGTTTATTTTTGTACCCAAATCCCGGCTCGGGTGGCCCACAGGGGGGTAGGGAAAAACCCCCAGTTTGGGGCCCCCCACCCTGGCAAAACGTGGAAATTGTTTAAATTTAAAAATGTTTTTAAATCCCCCGAAGAAGAGAAAAAAGAAGCAAAAGGCAAAAGACAGAGCATAGGAGGGATTTAAAAGTCCCTTTTCAGTAGCCGTAGGGGGGGGGCCCCTAAAAATAAAAATCCACCAGTTGGGCCCCAAAAACAAGGGTTAAATTTTGGGGGGCCCCTATAATCCACCCTGGGGGGGTCCTTTGGGCCCCCAGGTCCTTCCCAAAATGGTGTATTTTAAAAAAATTTTTTTGGGGGGCGTTTTTTTTTGGTATGGTTGGCTTGGGCCATTGTTTGGGGGAGACCGGGTTTCCCCCAAAATTTCAAAAATCTTTTTTTGTTTAAAAAGGGTTTTTTCTCCATGTTGTTTATAATTTTACAGGTTAGCCCTTTAAAACTAACTGCCCCGGTCACGCTGTGGATGGTTTTTTATTTGGGGGTTTATTAAAAATTTTTTAGCTATTTTTATAACTATTTTAGTGTTACCAAATTAAAATAAATGCAGGATTTTTTTAATCTGTAGAAAACAAATTTACGAGTTTGAGAATTTTAAAGCAAGGTTTATCAAAGGTTTAAAAAATCTAATTTGTTTTCCCGGGAAAAAACCCCCTTTCCCGCTTTTGACCAAAGGGGACAACCATTTCCCCCCTCCCCTGTCCCAAACAGGAAGGGGGTATGGGGTGGGGGAAAGGGGGTTTGCCCCGGAGCCCCATAAAATTTTTCTTTACAGGGGGAAATTAAAAACTAATTTGGGTAAAGGAAAATTTTTTTTTATTTTTTTGAAAACCCGTTTCCCAAAAAAAAAATTCAACTCCCTTCCTCACAAAGGGGAGTTTTTTGGTTTTTGAATATTCAAAGATTAAAACGGGAAGTGGGTTTTTTTAATTTTTTACTAAAGCCTCCCCCCGGGCTGACCCCCAATTGGAACCCCTTTTTATGTTGGAAAGGGTTTCATTCCCCTTTGGGGAAGGTAGTAAAAGGTGGCCTTATTAGTAGAAAAAGGGAGGGGGCTAACAATTTCATTGTCTTTTTTAGCAAAAAAACAAAAAGGGGCCAATGCTTTTATAAAAAGTTTTCATTTACCTTTCAATACATGTTGAAACCTAATCATTGTAGTGAGTAAACTCCTTTAACATAAGAGCTGATTCGACAAGATGACTGCCCCCATAATCATGTACAAAAAAATAGAAAAAAAAACCTACAAAAAAATAAAAAAAAAAACTATTAAAAAGAATTTGGTTTAGTTTTAAAAGTAAAACAAAAAAAAGGGTTTTTATTTGTTACCTTAAAGAATTAGGGTTAATAAACTAAAGGGAGGTCTGATCTGTATAGAAGAAAAAAGTAAACTTCTTCTAACCAAATTTTGTCTTTTTCCCCCTTAGCAGGTAAATTTTTGTTGGTACAAACTAAGAAAAACACAAAGGGGGGTTTAAATGGATTATTTGCTAAGGGGGGTTATAGGGAACAAAAAATTTTATTTGGGATTTGGAAGGGAAAAATTAAGGATGGGGAAGCCCGTATGTGTTAATTAAATAGGGGGGGTTTTAAGGTTTTTTGCTGGGAAAGGGGGGGCCCTTTTTTTAAAAAGGAAAATTTTTAACAATGGGAAAACAAAATTTATCAAAAATTCCCAATTTAAAATTAAATAAATTTTTCATTTTCAAAACCAAATTTTTTTTTTTCCCAAACAAAGGGGTTTGCCCCCCCCCCCTACATTGACAACACTTTACCGCAGTTGTTTTTTTCGGTTTTTATTTTTGAATTTAGGGGGCGGGGTTTTCGGCTTTAAAAGGGTACTACTGGCCTGCAGGGTTTAAAGAGCTTTCTGGGACAACCGGGCCCGTAGCTATAAAAACCATGTGGCAGCCTATAGGGGGGAAAAGATCGAAAAAGGTCCCCGCAGCTTTAGTTTACCAGTGCTTGGCGCCTATCAGGAGAGATTGAACAGGGCTGTACTTTTAGTGACCTGAGGAAACCCGATTTCAGCCCAAAATTTTAAAGGGGATTCAGGAATAGGTAGGACATGGGAATGAAAAATATTTTCAAAATGACTTTTTTTTGCAAAATCTTTAACATAAAAAGTAATCCTTGTAGTGAGGGCAACCCTTACTTTTGCAATTTTCCCTAAATCAATCATACTAATGGTTTTCCAATTAAATAAATTTAAATGTTTTAAATTTTGTCTGTAGAATTTTTTAATTTCCAAAAATCCAATATTGATTAAGGAGTAAAAAAGGGAAATTGGGGTCACCCGATCCCTCAAGGCGTTTAAATATAAAGAAAGTTTTCCCTTAAAGCAATTTTTTTTAAAAGTCCCTTAAAAATGGGGGACTTGTTTGGTTTTCAGTATTTAAGAAACACGCTTTCCTTTTTTTTTTTTTTTTTATAAATTTTCCAAATCCTTTGGAAAGGGGAAAAGAAGGAAAAGCAGGATGAAATGCCGGGTTTTTTTTTTTTTTTTCTTTTTTTTCTAATAAAATGTTATTTTTTAAATTTTTCCTCCCTCCTTTATGGCCCTGATTGGGAAAAGCAGTATCGCATTGAAAAGCATTGTCCCTTTTTTTTTTTTACCCAAAAAAAATGTCTACGGGGTTTTTGTCCACATTCTGATGAAAATGTTTAAAATTATATCACATGAAAAAGCCCTTTTTTGTTTCCTTTTTTTTTAAATAATAAAAAGCCCCCCTATGTGGGTTTGTCCACACCTATTTTAGGGGTCTTTAGGGAAATATAGTAAAACACATAAAATCGTTGTTCATTTTTTTTTTTCCCTTTAAAAACCCAAAATTTTAAAAGTTAGTTTTCTTTATTTGTTTTTACATCCTGATTGATATGATGAAATGCAGTATTGCCTGGAACAGGTGGACCCTTTTTTGTTTCTTTTTTCCAAAAAAAATGTCCAAAATTTTTTACTTTTCCAGATCCCCAAAGGCCTGAAATACTTGTCTGTTTTTTTTTGTTTTACCAAAAAAAATTTGCTTTTGATTTGTCCACATCCTGATGGACCCAATGGGAAATGCAGTTTTCACAAAGAAAAAGCATTGTACATTTTTTAATTCCCACCAATAAAAAAGTCCCTATGTGATTTTCAACATATTTATGGACCCGAGGAAGTGTTTGTATTGCATTAATTGTTTTTGGCTGTTTTTTTTTTTTAAAATAATAAAAAGTCCATTAAAAGGGTTTTTTCCCCATCCTGATGGACCTGATGAAGGGACAGTTCAATGGAAAAAGGTTGACAATTTTTTTTTTATTTACCAAAATGTAAAAAATTTTTTACAAACCTGAAAGGGTCTGATGAAGTAAACTATGACACAATGTGGTTTTTTCTTTTTTTTTTACCAATAAAATGTCCATATGGAAATTTGGTTCACGTCCTTATGTAACCCGATGGGAAATCCAGTATTCATTAAAAAGGTTTTTACGGGCTTCGTTTTTTTTTTAAAAAAAAAGTCCATAGTTTTACTTTTTCTACCCCCTTTAGGACCTAGAAGGGGTAGGGACATTAAAAGATTGCCCGTTTTTTTTTTCCATTTAAAATGTCCTATGTGATTGTTTTTACCTCCTGAGGCCCTAAAAGAAGTTGGGAAATCTAGCATAAAGGGTTGCCATTTTTTTCTTTTTACCAAAAAACTTCCCAAAAGGTGATCTGTCCACATCCGAAGAAATTTGGGTCATTAAAAAAACCCGGGAACCGGGGGTAGACAAATAGTACTTCCAGTACGTTAGTAGTATTTTTTCAGTATGTTTTAAAATTCCACACACCTTATAAATGTATCCCGCTGTGAACAAAAACAAACCAAACCATGTGGCCCCAAAATTTTTCAGTTTTGAAAATGGCATGGGGCTTAGTTTTACATTTGTGCACCATATTTTGTTTAACTCAGAAAAATTTTTTCCAAATTTATGAAGTCGAAAGGGAAATGTTTAAAATATAAGACCTAAGGGTACCTTAAAATTTTTCGAATTTTACCTCTGGCAAATTTTTTTCTTTAAAATTGTGGTTAAACTTTAAGAAATTTTTAAATATTTTTTTGAAAAATAAAGAAAAAATTAAATTTGTTTATATAAAAAACTATCAATTCTGGTTTCTCATAGTAAGGTCCCCTAGCACCCGAGCTGCCTTTTTCCTTTTTAAAAAGGGGAAACCCCCAAACCCTTTTCTAAGGGCGGTTCCCTTTTTTTAAATTTTTTAAATTTGTAATCTTATACTTTACAAGCCCTTCCCAAAAATTGTTTAAAGATCCGGCGGTAACAGTAAACCCGAGGCGCCATCGAGGGGAAACGGGGGTTTGTATCCCCTGTGATCACGGCAGCGAAATGATATAGATGGGTGAATCCCCGGGAGGGAGCGGGGTCTAATGGCCCCCGGTCTTCGCCAAGCCCGCCACAAGGCCAGATGGACTTAGTTGCGGGAAAACCCAAAGTTCCGGGGGGGGGGGGACCCCCTGAAAATGGCCCACCTGCGGTGACCCGCCGAGGGTTTAGGGCAGGGAAAACCAAACCTTGGGGGGGGATGGGGGGCAGGAACATAGCTTAGGCCCCAGGGGGCAGGCCCGGTATGACAGGAACACAGGGAAACAATTGTATAAACAGGATTTCAGCAGGGAAAACAGGGAAAAAGGGCATACAACAACAGGTTTAAAAGGAAAAATCAAGTCAGGTACAACACAGGGAAACGGCAGGAAATTTACAGGAAAAAGACAGCAGACTAACAGCAACAGGGGGTCAGGAGCTCTGGTGGACTTTTTCAAGGCTGACCCAAATGCACCCCAGGGCTAAACACTTTTTTTAACTTAAAGGGAGCACCCAGGAAAATGTCGACTGTGGGGTTGAACAAATTACAAGAAAGCAACAATGAACTGACCCAGGGAAACAAGCAGGGAAATTCCTTTTAAACCAAAAGGGGGCACAGGAAAAAGAGGAAGGCCCTTCAGGACACAGACCTATAAAGGGCCTGAAGCTGACGTCAAAGGGGCCCCTTAAGGGGGCCTGAGTGAAAAGGACCCCAGAAAGCAGGACCCACCGTTTGTGGGGGTACAGTTTACACCTCGCAGCAAACAAAAACAAAACCGCTGAACCCCCACCCCAAGTGAACCAAAACCGAAAAAAGGCAGACACGGGCATGCTGACGGGCCCCTGGCAGGACCGCGGCTTTAACCGGAAAAATAATTTTAAAACAGGCAAAATTTAGGGTGGCCCAAACGGGCACAGGTTTTTGGGGAAAACCAAAACCCTGTCGGAAAGGGGGTATAAAAAGGTTTTTTGGTTTAACCCAAACCCAAAACAACCCCAGCACAGTCCCTGGGCATACCCTGTCACTCTTAAATGTTGATTACTTTTCAGAAAATCCCAAAATTACTCCCAAATAATAGGATTACTCTTGTTTTGGGTTCAAAAGTATTGAAGTTTTTCCCACTGTCAAAGTATAAAAAATTAAAAGCAGTAAATTACAAACATTTTTTAAAATGTTTTTAACTTATCCCAAAAAGAAACCCTTGAAAAACCCAAAAACAAAGCCTTTTGGGAAAAAAAAAATTTTCCCCCCTGCAGCCTTAAACATTTTTGGGAAAATTTTTTCCCCCCAAAAAGGGAAAAAATATAATAAAACAAAAAAATATGACTTTTGTAATAAAAAAAAATTTGAAAAGTCCCCCTTTCCCAAAATTTCTTTTTAAATCAGGGCTTTCACATTTTCCAGATTTCGGTTTTTTGGTTCATTTTTTTATGACCTTCAAATTTCTGCCATTTTTGGGGGCAAGTGAAAAAAAAATAAAAAGTAAAAAAAAAAAAGTAAAAAACACATCCTCCCAAAAAAATCACAGCTTTATTTCTCTGTTTCCCGAAACAAACAGTAGGGAAAAGTTTTACTTTTATAGGGGGGCCCTTTAAAACCCTATCCCGTTTAAAAGTTTTTTTTGGGGTTTTTTTTGGGGAAAACTTTTTAAATTTAACCCCTTTTTTAAAAAAAACACATAATTAGGGGGGGAAAAAATTTTCCCTTTTAATTTTTTTTTAATTTTGGAAAAATCAAATTAGGGTAAAAATTAAAAACGGGAAGTTCAAATTCCGGTTTTTCCTTTAAGCCTTTTTTTTCTTTTTTTGGGAACCGGGCCCCAATTTTGGACGGGGGGGGGGGGCTTTTTTTTTTTTCATTTGGGCTTTTAAAAAGTTAATTTTCAAATTTCCGTTTTTAAACGGGGCGGAAGAAGCTCCAAGTTTTAAGGACCTCGGGCCCAATTTAAAAAAACCCCCCTAAAAACCCTCCCAAAAAACCCACAAACCCCCTTTGCCAAAAGGAAAACATTTTAAAAATTTTTTCTTCCCGGTTTTTTACTGAAAAAAGCCAAAATTGGCCGGGGGAAAATTTAAAATTTCACCTTTTTTTAATTTTTTCCTTTAAGATTTTTGAACAAGGAATTTTTAAATTGGAAGGGAAAAAAAAAATTTGGATTCCCCAAATTTGCCGTTTTTTCAAGGGGTAACCCCTAGTTTCCCAAAAAAACTAAGGGGAAACAACCCCAAATGGAGGGGAATACCCGGTCTGGGGAATTTTCAAACAATTTTTAATTTAGAGGGGCCCCTTGGGCGGGTCCAAAAAAAATGGGTAAAACAAAAATTTCCCCCAAAAAAATTTTTAAAATAAAATTTACGAATAATCCCAAATTTATTATTCTCACCCCCATTTTTTTTTTTTAACTGGTCTGAAAATAAAAAAAATAATAATTTTTTGAAAAATTTTCCCTTTTACCGAAAAATTTTTTTTTTCAAGTAAAAAAAAAGCCCAAAATTTTAAACCCAATTCGGGAAATCTAACCCCCAAACTGGGTAAAATTATTTAAACCTGGAACCCAAAATTAAGAAAAAATTTTTCCTTTTTCTTCCCCCCCCAAAAAAATAGCAAAATAAAAGGGTTTTGGTCAAGGTGGCCTTAAATTATTTTTTGGGTCAAGGGGTTCCGTAGTGTTTTTTTTTATTCATGGGCCATAAATTGGGGGGGAAAAAAAGGGCCTTTTTTGGCTTCAATTTTATTTGCCCAAAAATACCCAGCAAAAACTTTAATGGGGGGAAATTTCAATTTATTAAATTTTTAAAAATTTTTTATTTTAAAAAATGAAAATAAAAATTTCGAATTGTTTCTTCTGCAGCCCAATTTTAAATTTTTTTTGATTTACCCTTCTTTTTCCTTTTTAAATAAATTTTGGGGTTTTTTTGGTTAAATTTGGGGGCCCTAAAGGGAAACACCAAATTTTTTGGGATTTTAAAAAACAAACCCGAGCCAAAAAAGGTCCCGTGGGTTTTCATTTGTTTGCCCCAAACTGTAATTACCAAAAGGGCCCCTTTTGAAAAATTTTTTTTTTTTTTGATGGGTTTTAACAAAAAACCCTTTTAAAATAAAAGGAAAACCCCGGGTTTACTGGTTTAACCTAATTTTTTTTAAAATTTTTTTCCTTTTGGAAGCGTAAAGGTTTTTTATAATTTTACTTTTTTTCCCGTTTTTTAAATTTTTGGGGAGAAAAATACCAAATTTTTTTAAAGGGAAGGGGGAAAACAAAAAAATTGTTTTTTTTTTTAAATTTTTTTTTGGTAATACCCTGAAAGAATTTTTTTTCCCTTTTTTTACAAAGAAGGAACCCTTTATGAAATTTTTTTTTGAAAAAATTTTTCTTGGAAAAAAAACTATTTTTTTTTTTCAATTTTAAAGGCACCCAAAACCAACTTTTTTTTTTGGGATAAACTTTTAAATTTTTTGGGTAACACTTTTAAAAAACCTTTATTTTAAAATTTTTTTATTTTTTTCCCTTTTAAAGGGGGGGGAAAAAATCCTTTTCTTTCGTTTTTTGGTTTTTTTTTAACCCACCCTTAAAAGGGAACCCCCAAAATTACAGAAATTTTCTTAATTTCCCTAAGGGAAAACCAAAACTTTTTTTATTTTTGGGAATTTTTTTCCCCCCCTTTTTAAAAAAAAAAAATTTTTTTTTTGGCTTTAAAAAATTTTTGGGTTTCCTTTTAAACAAATTTTTCCCCCGGGGGTTTTAACCAGTTTTAAAAGAGGTGGGGAAAATACAAATTTTTTAAAACCCCCTCCCTGGGCCCCTGGGACCTCCCAAAATGTTTAGGGCATGTTTCACCAGCAACCCTGCTTCCTTCAAGGGGGGTAAAGGTCCGTCCTGGGCCTACCCCCCAATCAAACGGGCCCCCTTTTTTCAGGGCCCCCCCAAGTGGCCACGGATTGCGAATTTTAAAGGCGTTAGCCAAAATCCCGGCCAGTAGGAGGGCCCTAAAAGAACTAAATAGTGGGTTTAAATTTCCCCCCCAAAAAGGGGTTCCCCGTTTATAGGGGGTTTGCAATAAAAAATTGGGAAAGAAATACAAAAAGAAACTGGGTTAAAATATAATTTTCCTTTAATTGGTAAAACGTAAAATTAATAAAAAAAACAAACTTTGGGAGTTCAAATTTAGTGTTTAAACCCTGTTGGTAAATTTTTTTAGGGTTGCTTTAAAAGGGTGTAAATTTTTCCGGCGTTTTCCCATGGGGGGGGTTTTTTGCATTTTTCGGGAAACCTTCCCCCCCCATTAGGTTTTAATGCCAAAAACCCCAAAAAGAAAAAAGGTTTATAAAACAGGCCAAAAATTGGGGGAAAAGTCCTTAGGGGTGCTGCAGGGTTTAAAAGAAAACTACGGTTTCCCCTTTTTCCGGGGGTTGAAAAACCACCCCAAAAAACCCCCGGGGGAAAACCCCCTTTTGGGGTTGCCTGGTTTTTGCGTGGGGAAAAATTTTTTTAAAAACACCCAAAAAATAATTTCCAAAAATTAATTTTTTAGGTAAAAATTTTAAAAATTTTAAAAAAATTCATTGGGAAAATTTTTTAAAAAATGTTTATTGGGGAATTTTCAAATATTTTGGGGCATTTTGAAAATTTTGGGGATATTTTTTGGAAAACACACATTAAAAATTTTTTTAAAAAATTTTTCTTTTTTATACAGTTTATAATTATTTAAATTTTTTTTTTTTTTTACTGGTGTAAGCTGAGAAATATTGGACATTTTTGCCCCTTACAGCAAATCTAGCTTCACTTCAACTCTTCAGGCTCAGGCAGACCACATTGAAATACTGTTGGAGCAGTAATGCGCCTAGTTTTGCTGAACCACATTCATATATGTGTCTAATCTTATGAGTGTGATGCAACACACCTCCATAACGCCCCAGAACACCATTTCATGTTAGCGCATTCGAAAGTGTCAAGTCTTACGAAAAATGCGCCTAACACATATATTAGGTGGATTAGACATCGTAGTCGGGTCATTTAGGTGCATTGTACACCAGAAAAAGGGTGATAAACCTTATTGTACGTGTCTGATTGCTAGGGGTCCCACCACTGAGAGCCTGAAGCAATCACTAAAACAATAGCCCCAAGTCCCCAATTCTTCCTTACTGCATGAATTAAATGGGTTTTATCATTTCATTAAATGGTCTTCAGAATAAGGGGACAGTGAATACAAGTAACTTTGCAATTGGATGTCATTAGCAAAGCTGTCTTGTATTCACAGTATTCCTTATCTTGTGTTTTTGTTTACACTGATATCTAGTGCTGGTCGAATCCCTGCTGATCCCTCCTCCTTACATTTCACTAGCTGAGAGCTCATTTACATTCTGTACAGAGTGAGCATTCCTGTGTCTCTCACTCAGGGACCGTCACATTTTCACTTTACACAGCCAGAAGAAACAGAATTACAGGAAACAGTAGAATTTGTGTCGATCCCTGCCTGACTCACAGTTAGGGGCTGTAGCATTTTCTCTCTCCACACCCAGCAGAAACAGACTGCAGCAGATTCTAAAATGAGAAAACATAACAGTTTTGTCCCGGTGCCTAACTCTCCTGCATAGTAGCGAGATCTGCGCCCTGCAATTCCGCCGTGTGGCCGGGGGCGGGGCGGAAGCGGGGTAGGGAGTGGGGGGCTGGCACCTCGCCGGCCCATAGACTTGCATTACCAGCGGCACGTATACACCGCTAGTAATTCACATGTCACTTATCTCCCCCCTCGGCGTATTCGCTGAGCAGGGAGAGGAGACGTAATCCATAGTTCTCTATGAGAACTGTGGATTACCGTAATGACTGGGATGTATTCCAGCTGTAATTTGCGCACTCCGGCGCGTAATTACGGACTGAAATAGGTCCAATTTTAAGCCGTGTGAACATAGCCTAAAAGTGATTTACCTGAGCCAAAATTGTCGCTTAGCAGCTAGAAAGCACTAATTCTATAACCCGCAGTAGAACAGGTTCATAGATTCTATACTATACTAATAATGCGCACAAAAAAAATGGTGCCAGGGCGCCACAAATCATGCATGTCACCCTTAATGTCTTTAGCAACATATATTGTTTGAACTATTAAGCCCTTTAATGTAAGCTGAAATGGCAGTTACTTGATAGCTACTGATTTCCCAGATGAAAAGTTGCTATTACCATGGAAGTGGACAAGAGTAACAGTAAACCGAGTCTGAAGGGGTCATGTCCCACGCACCTCATTTTGACTTTACTACACAGCATACCCAGGTAAGAAGACCTCTACCAAAAGTAATAGTGTACACCAAAAAACAGTGACATAAGAGGTCCTCCTATGCTATTATACAGCTGGTTTGGGTTAATAAAACAATCACACTTCTTGTTCTTGACATATGGATAAGTAATAACTTCACGCCAAACAAGTGCATCTTGAACATTTAAAAAAAAAAAAAGACATTTAAGTAATTTTGTCATACGCTTAATAAATATTTACTGTACAAATTTTTTACTATATTCCTATTTTTCTGTATTATTTATAAAGATTAAGACAAATATTTTAATTTGCTTTTTAGGATTATTAGAACTAAACTATCAAATAACAGGCATACAGAAAAATCTGTTTGCCTTTATTTTGTTTTCTAAATATTATATTAAAAAGACTTCAGCAAGATCTAAACAATTTCCTGTCAGCAGTCAACATTACGGCTAGAAAATCCTCCCTGGCAGCCTCGTCTTTCAGATGTTGAGATCATTTTGTGGTGACTTGTTCTGTAGGATTATAGGTCTCAGTAAAATTAGAACCTGCTCTGTGCAGTATAAATTAAATTGTGGATCTTGGTGGTTGCCAACTACAGGGTGTTTCACTCACTATAAGCCCCACAATTTTTCTTATATCTTCTAAAGTAATAAAGTAATTTTGTGAATTTCACATGGGCGTACTTTGGTCTATGAGAAACATAGAAACATGACAGAATCATAGCAAGAGTTGGAAGTTTCTGCCATAACCATCCAGGCAAGTTTGAACTCCATGTCACAGAATGTTTTGACCAACATACTGTATTGGTGGTCAATGTCTCAATAAATTGTCTTTGGCGCAACTTAGCATTGGTATTGACTTTTTCAGTACGCATGGACAATAAATACACATTGTTCAACTGTGCGCTGGTTCATATTGGATGGTAATACATGAACACGGTGAATGTGGACGCTACAGTTCACAACAACACTGTCAGAAGCAGGCAAACCTATTGACTAGGGTGGTGAACAGCTGGCCTTCACTTTGTACATGTATGAATGCTATGAGTGAACATTTCCAACATTTGCTATGAATTACCCACATTTCCCATAGACCAAAGTGTGTCCATGTTAAATTTCACTAAATAATATCAACTACTTTTATATATATTGAATACACTTTTGGTCAATTAGTTATAGTACCTTTCTGTACAATGAATATCAATTTTTTATACATTAGTTGAGCTGTTGTCATTACCTTCTTACCAAAACAATTGATCATGAAATTCTATTGATACAATGAAAATAACAGTTTATTTTAAGGCTGAAAATGTTCTTCAAAGAGGCTGAAATGATGAAGACATTGAGAATGTCACATGTATCCTTGTAGATAATGCCTTAGAAAAGAAAAACATCAAACTGCTGCCTGAGGGTCTGTGATATTTCAATAAAGTACAATAAAAGAGAAGAGCTGTATCTGAATATGAGTTACACATTTTTTTAGAAAGTGAATTTTTAGGACAACTTATTAAATATTGCAGGTTACATTACATTATCTGTATGATAGAGAACTGCTGTCACGGCAGCTTTCATTCATGAGCAAATTAAGCCTGAATTTAGTACCAACAACGTAACCAGGGATGACAAGTATAAATATTATGAAACGACCTGAAGGCTTTAGTGCACCTTATTAAATGTACCGAACATTACATGGAGAATGCTGGTTAATCTGACC
The DNA here is from genome assembly GCA_025379985.1 of Phyllomedusa bahiana. Lineage (NCBI taxonomy): Eukaryota > Metazoa > Chordata > Amphibia > Anura > Hylidae > Phyllomedusa > Phyllomedusa bahiana. The sequence continues at coordinate 18,332 of JAODAL010030433.1, forward strand.
AAGAGCTGTGGATTTCAGCAGCTTACCCTCAGGTGTACATTTATAAGCCATCATTCATATCTTACAGAATAAGTCCCATGCAAACACTGTGATGCAGAAACACATTTCCTGCTGTCGAGAACATTTCTGGCAAAATTAATCAACCATTCATCCATTCAGGCTCTTTGCATACCCTTTTGTCAAAGTGGGAATACTAAGAGATTTCTCCCCTCTTCCAAGCATTCATTTCAATGAGTTGTAGAATCCATCAAGCTCGTCTTGATTTATTGAACTGTCTCTTGTCTCAGCAGTACCACGACAGCAAATGAACTGGTAACTTCTCCAAAAACAGCAGAGATAAAACAATCTCAAGGAGATTTAACACTTTCAATGTCCTGCCACATGTCACTCATTTAACCTTGTCGTTACTAGTCAGGGGAAAGCTCACTCGGAAATTTCATTTCACATGTCATTATATTATTCCTTCTAATAATTTTAAGTTGGATCCCAGTTTCCATGCATGCATGCTTAAAATCCAAAAAACAATTGTAACAGGAGTCTTTGAGTCATCATCTGCTATCAAGGTCTTCTATTCTATTCAGCCATCTCATTATAGCAGTTATATATATATTTTTAGGAAATCTGGATGACTATTGTTATAGATTATATTGCAGCTCTGACTGGTATTGTCATCCCCTAATTAGTAGGGCCTCTCCACCAATTATAACATTGCTACCTAAAGCAATGATGCTCTACTGTGGCCACAATTATTGTCACATCTCAGAGTCAGGGGCATAGCTATAAGGGGTGCAGCGGTAGCAGTCACTACCAGGCCCTGCAGCCTGAGGGGGCCCAAAAGCACTTTTGCTACATAAGAAGACACCAGTAGTGCAAATGGCACATGTTAACTGGGGGGCCTCATTTCCCTTTTTACACTAGGGCCCAAGAGCTTGAAGTTACGCCTCTGCTCAGAGTAATGATTTACCATACTTTTCGGATAATAAGATGCACTGTATCATAAGACACACATCATTTATAGATGGAAGAAATTTTATTTTAAAATTTCTTTATTTGTAAAATGGCGTGTTTCAATTTAAAATATTTATACAATTTTAATATTTCATTAGGCCCCTGGCTCCTATAACAACTGGTCAGCACCCCGTGATAACTTTGAATGGGGGCTGACTAGGTGACTAAATTGTATGCAGCACCTTTTTTCAACCACTAAGATGCCTTGCCTATGTTTATTATAGCATCTAAGGGGTTAGAGAGATGGGATCGGATTTTTCTCTACGTCAAATGTTACTAAGGAGTTAAACGGTACATTCACACTATAACATGCACTTAAGTTTTAGCTCCATTTTTAGGGGAAAATAAGTGCATCTTATACTCGGAATATGTAATTTACCTCACTAAATGTAAATATGGCTTACTTCCCAGGCAAAACAATCAGATTGTTTCAACTTAACTTCTTTCTCTTTACCCTATGGGCAATGTGGAGCTATAACCCTTATAATGTAAAGAAAAAGGACAAGGAGAACTAGATCCAAAAGTCATATTGTTCTCCTTTACTGAGAGGGAAATAAACAAGTAAGTGCCCTTTTCTTTAGAAATGTGGTAGAATACAACCTCATGAACATATAGATCAAAGTGCATTTATAACAGACATAACTAGAATTAACACCTAACAAAATCAACAATTGGTAATTTAGTTACTCCTGAACAATGTACCTGACTTAATGAAGTTAATATATAAACTCTGTGCTATTCCTCTCCACAGATATAGAACCACATTAGTATACATTTATCGTCTGATCTATTTATAATTCCAAAATCTAATATTTAGAGCAGCTATCGCTCTTAATGGTTTCCTGCATCCGTTTTGCTTTCCATAAGTAATGATATTAGTTTTCACTTATGCAAAGGTCACTTTTGAAAGGGTGTCCATTTGTCATGTAAAGTGTGTGAATGAATTACCACCAAATAGGTAAAATACACAAGGAAAACTCAGCAGTGAAAGCAGCGTGTGGCACTGTTCAAACATAACTTGCTTTCCATGCCGCCAGAGTGTCCATTGAGTGCTTGAAGAGGCATTTATCATGCCACCAAGATGCATTTCTCTTCATAAAGATATACGACCTTTGCCTGTTAGTATTCATTAAGAGGGCACCACACAAGGATATTCTACACGTTAGGAAAGATCACTAAACATCTTTGCCTTGAGGATTTATGTGAAAAAGCCCATCTTTAATCTCTGTCCCTAGGAGGCACTTTAAACACCTGCCAACCACAGCACTATCATCAGAAAAACATTTAGAGATTTATCTTCAGGCTGGTAATTATAAGAGATAATTTGTTTGGAGTATGGATAAAGTTGGTCTAGCATAAACAAACTAGAAGCTTGATTTACATGACAAATGCCATTAGCTAGCTACTTAATCACATACATTTGCAGCAGACAATGGAGAGGACTCAAGTAATAGCATTCTCATGTAGGGTAGACCAATGTAATCTGGATGATGCAGAGAAAAGGCCCTTCAGTGTCATAAAGTTTTGTGGTGCTTTTAAACCTTTTCCAAAAATAGTAATATTTCATTATGATTAGTCCTGTGCAAGAGTCTAAAGTTTGGACTTTTTTTGGCCAGATGATAGAGCATTTGGAAATCCGGATCGATGAAACTGAATTTTCCATGTTGATTTCTTAAGGCAAATTCACTTAAATAATCTCTTGACATCTTTAGATACATGTCAGAGGATGGCACTGCTTGAATTTTGTGTCTTAAAACCTCATTAAAGGGCCACTGATATTAATGTTGCTCAATCATCTGTAGCCCCTTAATTTTACGAATCAGTGAAGGGTAATCATGGTACTTTTGGATGTCAGATTCCAACCTGCCAGAATGTTAGAAGACTATTTTACCTGGCTAATTATTAATTGTTAATGATTATTAATATAATAAATAATAATGTAAGTTTTCTTAATTTGTTAAATGGTGACAGGTGACTGTCTAGAGGAAAATATGTGTATCTTGGTAAATAACTTAAAGGGGTGTTCCGGAACCATTCAATGCTCGATCGTCCATCAGGGCATGAGTAAAAATACAGTAGACTTGTACTTACCTCCCGGATGCTCCCATTCACTCTTGGCTGTGTTCCTAAAGACTGAAGCAGTGAACGTTCATCGTTCACATGACTGCTACAGCCAATCATAGGCCACAACGTCAAGTGACCTCTCTGGCCTGTAATTGGCTGGAGCTGGAGAGGTAAGTATGAGAGTCTTGTCTTCTATTTTTACTCACACTCACGGATGAACAAGCATTGATTGGTCCTGGAACAACCCTTTAAAGTTAAAAAATGGTTAAAAGACCCAGTTATTTTTATATTTTTTTAATGATGTTGTAGAGGGCTTACAAAATAAATTATAAAATTTTTTGAGAAAATGAAGCTTATTTATTATTACTACTTTTGTCAGTTTCAAGTTATTTCAGTGGCCATTGTGTGTTTTTCTTTCTTTAACAGAAGGGTATCAACAATTTTGTCCATGTGAGTAGTTATAGGAACTGGGACAAAATGAGAGTAGGTGGGTACCTAAGGTTCCATTTACAGCATTTAAAGCATACATGAAAAACCGAAATGTTGTGTCTTCAAAAAAAAATATTTACTGGTAGTGTTGCAATTTGTATGTGAGCCAAATCTCACAAGTCTGATTCATGTAGGCCAAATTGAATTTTTGGCAAAAATCATTAATCAACCCTCAGCAGCATTTTCAGTTCAGCATTGCTTCAGGTCCGATGTCACTTCTGCCCTGAAGTCACTCCCATTTAATGTTACATTAGGATTAGTAACCCAACAGACTTAGAGTCTCAAAAGCAGCAGTGCCAAGAGATGTTGCAACAAAATAGGGACTTGTTCCTTGATCTATCAGGTCTAACCAGTGTCATTGAGCACTTCATCATTACAAAACCCTTAGCCTAGGTTAGTTTAAAGCCTTATATGATTCCTGAGGCTCACAGACAAGTAGTGTTCCAAGAAGTAAAGAAAATGCTACAGTTGGGTATTATTTAGGAACCCAAGAGCGTGTGGTCAAGCCCTATAGTCTTAGTGCCGATTTCATATGGGTGTGTCGCTTTTGCAATGACATTAGGAAATTCAAAGAGTTCTCTGATTTTTTTGCCTACCCTGTGCCGAGGGTGGATGAACTAATTGAAAGGTTAGGTCCAGCCCAATATATCACTACTCTGGATCTTACAAATGAGTATTGGCAAATTCCATTGTCAAAAGTGGCCAAAGAGAAAACTGCTTTTTCCAATTCTGAGGGCTGTTTCCAATATGTGAGGATGCCTTTTGGAATACTGGCAGCCTCCCGCTTCTTGCCTATGGGCTATGGATCAAATATTTATTACCTATACAAAGGTGGGGGTGGGGTATACTGTACAACTCCCTTAGTGAAATTGTCCTGTCTCTTGAGTTGTGAGGTATAGCTAAATGAATATACTGTGCTAGATCACCTTGCTGCAACTGAACCTGTCTTTATTGAGACCCATTCTCTTGATTACTCGATTAACCAGCCCCTCCATCTGATTAGTGAGCTCCAGATTAGGGTTCTTACTAATAATGATGAGCGATTGTGTCAAAAATCGTTATTGAGTCGATAGTCAATATCAGCAATTATCATGTCGATAATCGATAGTCGATTATGGCCGATGACCATTAAAGTCTATGGTAGGGGAACAACAGCTTCATTCTTACACCCAAACAGGTGAGGAGAAGCTGAAATTAACATCCACAACAGTAAACTTGATACGTGCTACATCTTAGGCCAGACAATTAGGCTGTAAAAGTCACAGAAAAAGATTCATATGCAAAAATAAGTCATTATGTTCAATGGCTAACCAAAACCATGAGGATGGCGTAGCCACAGGAGGTACAGCGGTAGCAGCTGCAAAGGGGCCCTTTTCACACAAAACAAGACACCGGTATTGGAAATGGCACATGGGAACTGGCAGGAGACCCCTATCACTGTTTGCAACAGGGACCAACATCTCGTCACATATGTGGTGGCAGCAAGAACGTCCCAACAGGGACGTTCCCCAACAGGGAACGTGGAGGTTCAGCTGGGTCAACAAGCCCTGTTTCAAATTTCTGCATTCAACTGTCAATTTGTGTGGGTGGAAGGAAATTGCTCACTTTTGATTTGGAACGTGGATCAAGAAGCCACAGCTCTTGACCTGTGTGTTGACGTTCTCCAAGACACATTAATTTCAACACGGCCTGGTTTCTCTGGGCATGTGATGCTACCAGTGGACCTTGGGGGAAAGAACCATCCCTGCTATTTTGAAGAACGTGTTCTGAGACTGAGAGCCACCATCACCAAAAGAGACATCCACCCAGCTCACCCAGTGAACTGTCACAGATATATAGCAGCCTTGACCATGCTTACTAGTCCATGTACTGTGGTCAGATGGACTTTGCCGGACACAGATGCAGACAACACGCTGGAGATTTTAGATGACACGTGGCTGGCAAGGGCACGGACGGCTTTTCTGGAAAAGACCACGTTGGATCCGCAATGTTATCATCATCATCATCAGCACAGGTGACTTCCTCGTCCTGACATTCTACATCCTGGATCTGCGGGCTACAAGCAACAGGCAGTGCAAGGCGTTGCCAACCACTGGGGATTTGCGGCGACTGACCGGCTTCCTTCTCCTCTGATGGCATCAGCGATTGGGCGTCAGAGCAGACTAAATCATTCTCTTTGGCCTCTTGATCTTTTGAAATGCCTTCTGACCCCAACCGCATTGTGTCATCAAAGAGGTCTTCAGAAAATGGATTATCCACAGTGGTGGGTACACAAGTTGACATTTGGCCTGCCTTCGCTTTAGGTTGGACGGATGCTGACGATGATTATGACGACATTTGTGGCCGTGACTGGGAGGACGAGGAGGTAAAACCGAAGGATGCAGGTTGCATTAACCACTGAAGAACAGATTGGCGACACACTTCATTACTGAGATTCACAGGGAACTGACCCAGTGATGACAGGCCTGACGGTCCTGCAACTGACGATGTGCTGACTTGCATGTTGTCCACAGCAGTGAAAAGAGCACCTTCTCTCGTACCTCTAGCCCCATGTCCTACACCATTCTTTGCTCACTTACCACCTGTAGTTCGCTCCATGTTCAGAAAGATAAAAATGTGAAAGGTATAGAAGAGTTTTTCACAGTCTCTTATTGAGAAACTGTACTGCAAAGACGGCAAATCACAGGTATTCTTAAATCCTTCTACTTTCCAACAGCCAACTAGGATTAGAAACAGAATTGTTTCTATCAAATGTCTATGAAATGCGGTCTGGTGGAAGAACTGTAACACCAACTCAACAGTGTTCTTCCTTCAGTCCCTGAGATTTCCAACTGCCCAGTAGGACTAGCAATTGATAGTATTCAACACACAATCATACAAGTGCACGATTAGCGCCAAACTGAAACGCACCGAGTGAAATAGAACTATTTAAAAGTTATATGGATTACATATGGCGGTTTTGGCACCACTGACAACAGGCGGCAGTTACTATAAAATATCTGTAACCCAATTTGCGTACAAAGGGGCTATTGGAAAAAAAACTCACAAGCACAGAGTGCAATATAAAACTAATGAAAAGTTAAATGAATGAAATATGGCGGTTTTACAACGCTGACATGGAGCACCAATTACTATAAAATATCTGTAACCCAATTTGCATACAAGTGCACGATTTGCGTCAAACTGAGACGCACTGAGTGAAATAGAACTATTTAAAAGTTATATGGATTAGATATGGTGGTTTTGTCACCACTGACAACAGGCGGCGGTTACTATAAAATATATGTAACCCAATTTGCGTACAAGGGGGCTATTGGCAAAAAATTGGGACGCACAGACACCAATAGAAATGCAAAAACAAAAGGGACAATTTCACCTCAGGTGGGAGGTCTGCTGGCCACAAAGTGTTAAAACAAATTGCTATTTCCATGTGAGTTTAGGACAGTAGAGACTAGGCTGCACATCATCAACCCTCCTTTCCGAACTCCCCCCTCCAACGTCCATCCCCCTCAGCTGCACACAACACTAGATTTCTTTACAAGTCTCTCTCTAACTAAATCAGAACTTAAATTCTCTAATGTAACTATATCCTTAGCTTCACAACTACAAGGATGGTTTTCTGTATAAAAGAAGAATATTTTTCTGAGCTGTGACAACAGCTATTGGGACAGGCAGTGAGATGTGTTGCTCTGAACTGAAATCAGCGAGAAATGAGGCTGAATAGGAAATGCAGTTGCATACATAAAACGAAGTCATGTGATTTTTGTAGCCAATGAGATCCATCCACCGCCCAATCATGACGTCGTACACCCAGCTCACCCTGTTCTATGCTCTTCTCTGATTGGATGGCCGCCAAAATTACAGGAAGCACTGAAAAAGGCACAATTGTAAACGTGATAACAATTATCATTACGATATTCAAGTAAACTATCGCATCATTGCGAAACACCGGTAAATGTAAAAATCATGCCGATTTCAACTTTTGTCGATAGTATCGCTCATCCCTACTTACTAATCCAGATGGAAGGGAGAAAAAAATTGAGGGCTTGTGATAATGAAAGGGGACTCCAGGACTCTAACAGAAAAGACACACAGTGAGTCCTAGCGCTAAGCCACCCTAGTGCTGACTCTGCCTACTTGCTGGCCCGACCCTAGCTAGTTGGTGACAACTGGACGACAGCCGCTACACTGGGTAAGATGAAACACAGAAGAAAGACCAGACAGACAAACACAATGTATAAAGGTCAGAAGAAAATGGGTCAGTACTAGAGAAAGTAGAGAAGCGGCAGGCAATAAACGAATGTAAAAAAAAGTGGGTGCAAGGAAATCAAAGAAAACAATGCAGGGAGAAAATGCTAGCTCATGAACAAGTCTATCACAAGCACTGGACAAGAGAAATGTAGTTCTCTTAAGGGTTATATAGTTTCTAAACGACCTTTTTCCATATAACATATATCAAACCGCAAAGGGAAAGGAGTGTAACAACGGGTGCTTTTCCCTACACCCTTGAGTATAGCACAGATTCAACAGGTGCAATCTCAAGCAAAGATACTTTCAAAACAATTTTCTCCATATAAAATGCTCTTATTTATTCAAATTTATATTCAACAGTAATATGTAACACACGTATGCTGTATATCATGAATGAAGATAGTCTCTCAATAATATAACACTTGCAGTTTGTAGTGATCTCCAGTCCTGGAGTAAATCATCAGAAGAAATGTTCTGAGCATGGACACTTCATTCTGCAGTTCGTACATCCATGTTAGGTGTGTGTAATCCCGCTCTGCAACATTTCAGGGTCCAACCCCCTTTCTCATCTTACTCCAGGACTGGAGATCACTACAAACCGCAAGTGTTATATTATTCATGATATACAGCACACGTGCGTTACAGATTACTGTTGAATATAAATTTGAATAAATAAGAGCATTTTATATGGAGGAAACTGTTATGAAATTATCTTTGCTTGGGAGTGCACCTGTTGAATCTGTGCAGTTCTCTTAAGGTTTGTCAGAGTTCGATAGAACCGGACATGATAGAACCGGCCCTCTGAAATTCAAACCACACAAGACCAGACAGACAGGCAAGACAGGTGAGCTGTCACTTACCAATATAGAAGGATCTGCAACCCCAGGCCTAGTGCTAACAGAGCAACAGACAGGTGTGGTGGAAAGCAATTAATCAGACCACAGCACAGGAATAAAACACTGTTCAGACCAGTGCAAGGAATATGTATAATACAGGTACAAATCATGGTAAAATGTGCAGTCTCCACCCTACCTTATGGGCAGAGAACTGCACAGCAGCCTGAGCAGGCATGGTTATGACAGTATCCTACTACATCACAAGGCATTATGGGAAAGGGGCTGAGAAGCCCACAGCGCCCTCTGTTGGTTGTAAAAAATCCTTAATTTGCTTTTGACCCACCGAGTCTTGAGAAAGCAAAAAGGATTTTTTAGCCAAGCCAGTATCTCTCATCTACAGACAACGCTGTTTCGGGATTTTTGTCCCTCTTCAGTGCAGAGTAGAGAAGATACTGGCTGGCTGTGTGGGAGGCATCGGGTAGCTCAGGAAAGGAAGATCTCTCCTTAGGGAGAGCACCGAACGAACGGCTTGTAGAGTTTTTGTTTTGCCTTTTCGCCCTCTACTTAGCATCTGCATATCCTACTATATCCTACTATATCCTACTATATTCAGGGATAATAACTATATTCAGGGATAATAACTGTTATAAAGTAATAATGTATAAGTTATAATGTAAAGTAATTAACACTAATGAAGATATTATTTCATTACATAGGGATTTAGGGAAGCTGAAGGTTTCGGCATAGAAATGGCAAATGAAATTTAATGAGGAATATTGTGTACAGTTTTGGGCACCAGTGCACAAGAAAGACAGTATAGATCTTAAACACGTTCAATGGCAGGAAACAAAAATATTAATAAGAATGAGTGGACTACAATACCCAGAAAGATTAGCAAAATAAGAGTTATCTAGTTTAGAGAAAAGAGGTTTTGTGGTGATCTAATGGCTATGTTTAAATATATCAAGGATCAATATAGAGATCTCTTTCACGATCTATTTAAACCTGAACTTTATCTCTAATAAGAGGGGAATTCTCTATATCTAGAGGCAAAAAGCTTTTTACACCAACATATGAAGGGATTCTTTACTGTAAGAGTATTGAGACTAGAACTCTTTGACAGTGGAATATGGTGAATTCAATTAGTTTAAAATTGGTCTGGATGTGCTTCTGAAATAAAATAATATAACAAGTTATAGTGACTAGAACTCTGGAAAAGAGTCATTGATCCAGAGATTTATTCTGATTGCCTGATTTAGAATCAGGGAGAAATGTTTTCCCCAAAATGAGGAAAATTGGCTTCTACTTTCCGGGGTTTTTGACTTCCCCTGGATCAGCACGATAGGATAATAGGCCGAATTTAAGGCACATATCTCTTTTTCAGCCTTAAAAACTATGTAAATTTGACTAAATGTAAGGCTATCCACTAGGATTGAAGTAACAAAGTCTACAATTATGTATTTAATAGTAAAACATTGGGAAATGGCACAAATATATAAAATAAAAACATTTGTGTATATTGTTGGTCATTTTTTACGTTTAGCAACCAGCTGCAGTCAAGTCACAAGAGTTCATGGGATGTACCAAAAATATCCTAGAGGCACATTATTACAGTTGTGGCCAAAAGTATTGGCACCCCTGCAATTCTGTCAGATAATATTCAGTTTCTTCCTGAAAATGATTGCAATCACAAATTCTTTGGTATTATTATCTTCAATGGAAAACCACAAAAAGAATTGTCATAAAGCCAAATTGGATATAATTCCACACCAAACATAAAAAGGGGGTGGACAAAAGTATTGACACTGTTTGAAAAATCATGTGATGCTTCTCTAATTTGTGTAATTAACAGCACCTGTAACTTACCTGTGGCACCTAACAGATGTTGGCAATAACTAAATCACACTTGCAGCCAGTTGACATGGATTAAAGTTGACTCAACCTCTTTCCTGTGTCCTTGTGTGTACCACATTGAGCATGAAGAAAAGAAAGAAGACCAAAGAACTGTCTGAGGACTTGAGAATCCAAATTGTGAGGAAGCATGAGCAATCTCAAGGCTACAAGTCCATCTCCAAAGACCTGAATGTTCCTGTGTCTACCATGCGTAGTGTCATCAAGAAGTTTAAAGCCCATGGCACTGTGGCTAACCTCCCTAGATGTGGATGGAAAAGAAAAATTGACGAGAGATTTCAACACAGGATTGTGCGGATGGTGGATAAAGAACCTCGACTAACATCCAAACAAGTTCAAGCTGTCCTGCAGTCCGAGGGTACAACAGTGTCGACCCGTACTATCCGTCAGTGTCTGAATGAAAAGGGACTGTATGGTAGGATACCCAGGAAGACCCCACTTCTTAAAAAATAAAAAAGCCAGGCTGGAGTTTGCCCAAACTTCCCTGAGAAAGCCTAAAACATTTTGGAAGAATGTTCTCTGGTCATATGAAACAAAAGTAGAGCTTTTTGGGAAAAGGCATCAACATAGAGTTTACAAGAAAAAAAAAAGAGGCATTAAAAGAAAAGAACACGGTCCATAAAGTCAATCATGGCGGAGGTTCCCTGATGTTTTGGGGTTGCTTTGCTGCCTCTGGCACTGGACTGTAGGGCCCATTGTGAGAAAGCTGGTTCTCCCTCAGAGGTCATGGGTCTCCCAGCAGGACAATGACCCAAAACACACTTCAAAAAGCACTAGAAAATCTTTTGAGAGAAAGCACTGGAGACTTCTAAAGTGGCCAGCAATGAGTCCAGACCTGAATCCCATAAAAAACCTGTGGAGAGATCTCAAAATGGCAGTTTGGAGAAGGCATCCTTCAAATCTCAGGGACCTGGAGCAGTTTGCCAAAGAAGAATGGTCTAAAATTCCAGCAGAGCATTGTAAGAAACTCATTGATGGTTATATGGTTATCGGAAGCGGTTGTTCGCAGTTATTTTGGCTAAAGGTTGTGCTACCAAGTATTAGGCTGAGGGTGCCAATACTTTTGTCCGGCCCATTTTTGGAGTTTTGTGTGAAATGTTTTATGATTTGATTTTTGTTTCATTCTCTTTTGTGTTTTTTCATTGCAAGCAAAATAAATGAATATATTAATACCAAAGAATTTGTGATTGCAATCATTTTCAGGAAGAAACTGAGTATTATCTGACAGAATTGCAAGGGTGCCAATACTTTTGGCCACCACTGTAATTAACAATAGATCTAGCTCTCTTCAAATCATTTATTGGACCACACGTGGAATGTTAGAGAAAGTTATAGACACCAAAAGTTGATTTAATTAAAAGGTGGACAGTCAAAATTATAAATTGAGTAGGTACACTGTAGTACCCATTATGCCAAAACTGGAATTATTCTGTTTAGAAAAAGGCAATCTAGAACTCTATACACCATAAGGTGCTCTCCTCAAGGAGAGATGTTCCCCTTTCTGAGCCACTCGTTGCCTCCAACCCAGCCAGCAAGAATCGATCTGCTCTGCACTGATGAGGGACAGAAATCCCGAAACAACACTGTATGCAGATGAGTGATACTGGTTTGGCTGATATCCCTTTTGCTTTCTCAAGACTCAGTGGGTCAAAAGCAAATTGAGGATTTTTTACATCCAATAGAGGACGCTTGAGCTTCTCAGCTCATTTCCCATAATGCTTTGTGATGTACAGATGCTTTGTAGAGGGCAAAAAGGCAATCTAAAACTCTAAACTCTGTAAGGTGCTCTCCTCAAGGAGGAATGTTCCCCTTAGAAAATATAAAGTAAAGGAGTTATCCAATCCTATATTTTTTATGAAACAGCTGATAATTTTACTCACTCACCTTATCAATCTTCTCTGGTCTACCAGTCACTATTTATCAAGTTCTGGTGATGTTGTGGTCTTTACACATGTGCCCAATCATTTGCTATAGTGGTGGTAAGTCTACACGAATTACGTTATCACTGTCTCTAGTCACTTGTCATACTGACACAACATCACTGGAATTGAGTGAACAGAGACCAGCAGGGGACCAGGGAGTCATCTGTAAAAAATTGTTGAGTGCTGATCCTTTTGTTATTTTATACGATTATAAGCTGTTTGCAAAAATATTTAGGTAACTAGATAACCAAGACTGTAAAGGTATGTTCACACGGCGTATTTGCGGGGCATACTTCGGGGCATAATTGCACTGCAATGTGCTCAAAGTATGCCCTGCAAGTACAGTAAAATCATAGCACTCAATGATTTTCCGGTGTATTCCCTGGCGCAAAATACGTAACTGTAAAAGGAAGTGACACTTGCAGGGGAAAGTGAGAGTGATTGAGAGCCAGGCCAGAGCATTGTTGAAAGTACGCTCTGGGCAGGGATACTTTCATCAGCAGGCATATAGCTGTACACACAGGAACGCGGTGCTATACGCTGTGTGAACTGGGCCTAAGTAGGACAAGGGACATCTACCACATCTGTTTTGATTTAAAAAAAGTATGTTTACTAAAGACACTGTAGAGAGTTGGAGTAATCAGAAAATGCAATAGATTCATTGGATTTTCCAAAAGTTTTTCTCAATGTAAGTTTTTGAATTACACATAATTTTGCAAGTAAAATTAAGATTAATTGATATATTGCACAGTTCTACAAACAAAGGCAGTCTTAGAGAAATATTCTCATAACTACTCATGGTTATGCATGACGCCCTCAGCGACTCATTTGTTAAACAGTCAGTATCGTTGATGAACTACGAGAGATACAATAAGGAAATTAAGTACCTTATATAAACATTTTCTATTTATTCTACTTTCAATAAAATATCAGTTCTTAAATTTCATTTTTTTCACTTAATTTACATCATTTGAAGATTAGTGAAGATAATGGCTGAATTAATTTATTTAGTATGATAATTAAAAGTAAATGAGGATGATCATGCTTAATTGTAAAAATGGCAATACTCAGTAAAGAAAAATTTCAGGAACTTTGAAAAATCTGTTTAAGAAGAAAAAGAAGAACACAATATTTTATGGCCAAAGCTTCAAGTGTTTAAATGGTATATGGCCACTAGAGTTAAATACTTGCAGATCTGCAGAAAAATGGTGCATGATATGTTTCTAAAAAATCCAAACATGGGTCCATACGATGAATAACCATTAGATTAAAACTAATAAAACCCATCACCTTAGACCCACCTTATCGGAAGGAGACTACAAGTGTGTAATTTTGACCTCCATTAGTTTGGTATCTATGACAAATTGCTGATGCTGTACGTACAACAAGAGCCTTAGGTATATACAGGTGTGCCTTCGGGGCTGTATTGACATTGCTCCTGTCCAGGGCACTAATCCAAATATTGAAAAAAAAGAGCTCTTAATATGGTGAAAGCTAGGAACTGGCAATGGGCAGGATACAGATGCTTTGGCTGCATGGGGCCCAGAAATTATGGCAGCCCTAGGTATACATCAGAGCTATGGAAAGGACCAAGGAGATCATACAGCAATCGAACGGAAGAATCCAGGTATGTAAGGCTTGAAGGCTTTATCAAAACAAATTAAAAAGCCAGCATCCTCAAAATGTTCCAAGTTGTAACTGACGCGTTTCGGTTGCCTTTGCACTCTTACTCATAGCCTATGGATTCTTGCTTTTTAATTTGTTCCAATTAAGCCTTCACATTTTACATACTGGGATTCTTCCGTCCGATTGCTATATCATCTCCTTGGTCCTTTCCGTTACGCCTTGCATCCGCTCCAGGCGAGATACGTGCAGGGATGACTCAGTAAGCTGATATTTCTATGGTGAGCTGGCTTTTTCTTCCATTTTTTTGCATACATCAAAGCTATACATCAGGGATTACTCTGACATAAAGTTCAGAGGGACACTGAAAGACACTGGTGAAAAGAAACTAAGAGTTGGATAAAACTATGTCTAGTCTAAGCAAAAATACATAAACTAAAGATACATTTTGATACATTATCTACAGTTTAGCAAAATAAGTTTCATTATCATTGACGGTCACAGAACAGGATCTCTATGCTAACCTAGCCTTTCTTCATAACTGGTCTGTGCCCTATGCCAGATAGACACCTTTTTTGGAATTGTGTTTGTTTCAAAAGCGTATACTTCTCCAAAACAGAAGCTTGTGGATACTGTACTGTACTGTACACATATTTTGAAAATACAAGATTAGTAATCACATCCAAACAATAATGAAACAAATACATCGGTGCACACTGTACTTTACTGAAATATAAAAAGCAAACACATACAACAGGCACAGCAGCACCCAGCACAAATATCTGGTTCACATTTTTCATATCTACCTCAAAGTTTCCGTTAGAAGCCTCCATCATAGGTTCCATAAGAAATAGCCAGCATCTAGCTGTATTTTTCTGTTCAGATGATAGATACTATAACAGAAACCTGATGGACCCCGTTATAGTAAATAAGGTCCATTGGTGTCTATCATGAAATTTATCCAGCACCACCATTAGTTTCTATGACAGAACAGAAACATGGATATACAAACACTATTGTGAACCAGGCCTAAGACACATAGAAACATTTACTATGTGGCATAATTTTCAATACTGCTATATTATTTAACCTGGTACCAAAATGTGCTATGAGTTCAGTAGTGTGCTTGGATTAAGATGGAGTCAGTTTGGTTTGACCAACATTTTGCTAACAACTTGAATGTTGCACTTCCTTATCCTAGCCTGGAAAAAGGCTGGTGAACGGTCATGCAATTTTCTTGCGGTTGCTGTCTTAATTTGGGTCAGGCCAAATCTGAAGCGCAACACTAGAGTTTATTCTAAAATCCCAATTTTGTTTTAATTTTTATTCATTTTGGTTGTTTGGAATCGGCACCAATGAGTAGTATCTGATAACAAATCCATATCAGCATAGAAAAAAAAATAGATTTTTAATTGCAGCACTGCTTTATCAGAGCCCCATCTAGAATCCTTTGAGTTTATTTTTCTTAGGATGTGTGTGTATTTTGTGGTGATTTTTTACATTTTGCTAAAAAGTGTGTTCTGGCTTTTGTGTACATTTTTCCACTGTATTCCCTTTCCTTGTTATAATACAGCATTTTTTAAGGATAATACTGAATACCCTCTTCTTCTTATTTAAGGTGTCTTTAATAACATGATAAATGAGAATTTAGATAAGAAAAGCAAAAATGTAATTAAGGAAAATAAGCTTTCTTACCCTCCAGCAATCCTGATGACTAAGTATTATAGTAATGTTTGGAGGTTAAGACTTCCGGAAAAAAGCTATGTTTATAATAAATTGTATAAATTGTTTTTAGGTATGAATATGGCACCTGAAAACTTATCTTACCATACATTTGCAATACATTTTATGTGGCTAGAGTACTCTCCAGTCATTCATCATTATTACTGTACTATTGCGATTGGACGTCAACTATCATTAGCTTAATTTAATACCTTAGTAGCAGACTATAGAATCTGAATTAAAAAAAATAATTTCAATTAATGTTCTGTATCTCTTTACTGATTTGGATTGGATTTAAAATCAATTTGGATGTCTGGATCTGGGTAATGCCACAAAAACATTCCCCAGACCATAACTCTGCCACCATTGTGGTCTTCTAGCAATGTTTGCAAAGTGTTTGTTCTCTTATGTTCTCAGCCTGAAACAGATGAAACAGAAAATGTGACTCATCGGAGAAGGCAACCCTTTGCCAATTCACTGAGGCCCAATTCTGATACTGCCATGAAAATTGAAGCCCTTTCTGTAAAATACGACATTATTAGCAGAGATACAGTGACCAGCCATCTTCATCGGAGTCTTATATGCACCAGGGTTCATTGAACTGTTGTTCTAGACACACGTCTATTAGCCTCTTAACTCTGAGCTCCTCTACTGCAGAATGTCGATCCACCCTTGCGCACTTTAATAGCCAACATTTACCTCTCACATCAATGGTACGCGATGTGCCACCGTTTTCATGTTGCTTATTTGACACGGTACCTTTTGTTCATTCACAATACACATTCACCACAGCAGCTTTCAAGCAGTTCACAAACTGCACAGTTTCAAAAATTCTGCCACCTTTGGCGTGAAAGTCAACAATCAATTTTTGGAACTCTGATACATTGTTTACCCATGACAACACTAGGAAATATGTCTACCCACTAAGCCAGCTCACAACACATAACTTCCTTCATGAGCTAAGCACTGACAATGAATGTGTAAACAACTCTTTTATAGCCATGAGAAGGTAAAGGTGGGATGACTAATCGGTATATAAGAATTTGCTTAAAAGGTACCACACTCTATTTTTCTCTAGGAAAGTGAAGTTTGCTGAAGATGGGAGACCTGGAAGAATTCTTTATGATTTACTTTTAAAGGGTTTTCCTTTCTGGTTGTTTTCACAGGGCCTGATTTTCACTTTGGGCTCCAGACTTGCACTTCGTGTGCAGATTGCAAGCTGTTCTACAGCACTGACTGACATTGCAGCTTTGCTAGCTCCAATTCCTAGCTGTGCCTGCTAGAGTGACATTGGTGACAGAGAGTCGTGAAAAAAGCAAATTACATCAAAGCAGAATGTCTTTCTATAAATGTGAGCTAGCATAGCTGTATTTGGGATGGGAGGGTAATGCAGGGATGTTGAGTTTAATCAATTAAAATATTATAGGAATACAGAAAAAATAAGAATCATCATATTTCTAATAAATGCTGCCAAGATGACCAGTGTGATTCTTATACATTCACACTGTAATCTGTGCATGCACATACAAAGATAACAATGTTACTGAGCAGCTATATGCTCTGCGGCCCTGACAGGACCATACAAGGCTACTGATCTCTCCTTGTTCAATAATAAAGATAATAGCAGATACCAGAAGTAGTAATGCACTTCAATATTAGGGTTTATATTAAATTCTACCTGAATCTAAGTGATTCTTTTTCAGGTAGGCCTACTGATTTTTTGGGAAAAAATCACCAAAATATCAACCCTAAGCCTAACCCTAAACTAAGTTCAGGATTAGAGTTACGGTTTTTAGGGGTTTGAAGAGGTTTACTTACTTTTCAGTGTCGCTACTATGTTAGTTCTCTGATATATGGCTTTTTTATCTAATAAATACCTGATTTTTGCTTCTTATACTGCTGTTTTATTGTCCTTTCAATAGGTTGTAAAGGCCAATCACATTTTTCAATAGGCCTTATGAATTAAACTTACACCCCTGCTTCCTACCATAAATCTGAAATTTACAATGTGCTCCCCTTCAAATATTTTTTTCTATTTCAAGATGTAGGAGAATTAAAAAGAATTAATAATTTGAGAGCGGAGTTTTGCCACACTCAACGTTAAAAGCGATCAGTGCCCAATAAAGGGGTTGTCTCACCATGCTGTTTTACAGAGCCACATACAGCTTCAGGCTCACACTTACAGGTTAAGCTGTGTGGGGGTTCTAGAGTAGTGATGCCATATGATCTTTCTTGTTCCTAGCTGAGCTTAACAGAGTAATATGAGTGTAAGAGGTCTGTATACTGTAGTGCACAAGGCTACAGAACTTTAAAGTGTTAAAACTTGTCAGTAAGTAATGTAAAAAAGCTGTCACATTCAATATAAGAGACACAGCTGGTAATGACTTCATCATTCTTGCCACTGCTGCATCCTGTAAGAGCAGAGAAATGTGACCAGTAACTAAGGAAGCTGGTGTACAAAAGCAGCTCCTAATTCTAAAGAGAAACAAAACCAGAACAGCAATGTATTTGGTAACAGTCTTTATTTACCTTTGCCTGTGTGTTTAAAGCTAATCAATGACACAGACATGCCCCATTTATTAGTTTACTAAAGTTCTTGATAGTAGGTTGTCAAAGGTGATTTTAACCAATACTTTACTGGGTCGTTTGCCGTCTTCCTGACCATGCTCGTTTTCATTTTCATTAGTATATGCTGGTTTGAACACTAACTTTTTCATTCTGTTATTTCGCTAATTTTTTAGCCTTTTCCTGTGATACACAAGTCTTTATTTTTATGTAATTTTTACATTTAATTTTTGAATATAGTAAAAAAGTCAGTTTTCACAATTTTTTTATATATATATATTTTTTTAAGCCGCAAAAGTGGTGCAAATTAAGTTTTATAATTGTGTCACTTTTCCATCCTGGATGTTTACATAAAGGTGATATAAAGTTTTAGGATCATCGGGGGTGGGGCTAAAGCTTGCAGTTTGGGTTGTCAGTATTTTGTGTGTTTGGGTGTCAGAAAAAGACCTCTAGGTGGCATTTTTGGAGCTCTGGGTGGCATTTTTTAGCTGATTTTTGTCAGCGGTAGGGACGGCAGGGATGTTTTATTAATGTCCTTGCCATTTCGATTGTTGTACATACAGCGCTCAATGAGTCTGGTTTTGTCCTTACGCCGCGGTCTCTTCTGCGCACCGCGGACGAGCCTGTGTTTCTGTTGCAGATCCAGTTCGTGTTGTGTTGCCACTGTCACTGTGAACACTATTGTCGCCGCTGCTTACCTGTTTGCTGTTGCTGTGTAACTTTTCCCTTGCTGGCCATACTACTCCTCCATCTTTGGCTGCTGCCCTATTTCCCTGTCTCTCTATAGAGGGTGATGGCTACATTATGCACTTTTATTCCAACAGTATACAGCAGGGTTGGGCTTCTTCTGCCAATCCCCTTACACCTTTGTGGTTATAAGTCTGTTGTGTAAGTCAGTGGTCTATTGTGTTCGGTCATGTTGGTGTCCTAGTGGAATCCTTTATGTTGTTTGTTGGTCTCCATGCTGGTTTCCATCTGTCTGTCTGAGTCTTTGTCTGCATTTCCTTGCCTTGTTCTTAATGTCTGTGTTCTTGCCATGTTTCTGCTGGTTCCTTGTGAGTTCATGCCTTAGTTCCTAGCCAGTGTCCTAGCTTGAGTCTCTGTCTTGTTTGACATTGTGTTCTTGGTGTTGTGTCCTTTTTGTTTATGTTTTGCACCTTGGCTTCCATCTAACCTTCTCATTTGGCATCTCTTAGGCCTTTATGTCTGTTTAGTTCTGTCTCCTATCTGTTTTGTTCTGTACCTGCACGTCTCTACACCTAGTCTGCTGTATCTTTGTCCACTGTTGGTGCCTAGCATTGGCACTTCTGGCCTGTCTGGTCAGCTGCCTCTGCCGGGGACTGCTCTGAGGTCGCACCTGGCGGCCATCAGGGAAGCCATCTTTACCATCAAAGGCTCTGTGAAGATGCCCGATGGCCACTTAGTTATGTCCCCTAAGAGCCAGCCCGGCAGAGGTCTAGTGGATCCACTACCCGCTTTACCCGCTCAACTGTTACATAAATACAGGTATGCACAAAGCTTTGTAGCTTCTAGTCACAGCCCGGGGCTCTTACTGCCAGGTGGCTTATCTGAATATACAGTGCTCATTGAGCATTGTGTTTACAATGATTGAGAAGGTAGAGTAGGTAATAAACTGTCCCTGCCTTCCCTTTGGAGATCCCAGCTGCCACTGACAGCCGGATCTCCACATTTGCAGTTGCACAATTAGTGTGCACCTGCCAACCCAGCAAGGATGTTTTAAAAGGGTTTTCTCACCACAATGATTAGCTTAAAGGGAAAGGTAAATGAATACTATTACCAAAGATATTGTTTTGATTTTGCTTTAGTCTTTTGATAAATAAGATTTTATCTACTCTTAGAGTACACATGTTTCTCTGGTTACTGACCACCTGTCCCTGCTTTTTCTTCAGTCGGTTTGACTATAGTGAGTCAGACCCTGCAGAGTCTTATCTCTAGCAATGGAGTTTTTTACCTAACTAAATGAAAAGCTTTCATTTTTGAGAGCTTTGTAGTATTATGTGGTTCACTACGTAAATCTCCTGCAGTGATTTCACTGTAACATGATCAGCTACAAACTGCAGACCTGATTTGCCAATCTCTGCAATCTCAGTCCCACAGTCTGTCCAGGAAGTGTGAGTCCGAAACCGTCTCACCACATTGTTTTACAGAGCAAAAAGCAGCTTTATTCCTGCATCCAGTCTCTTCCAGTTTAGGCTGTGCCTGGTTCTATGGCAATGATTCACATATCAGCTCCATATTCAAAGGTCTGCTAATTACTCTGACATGAGAGCAGGAGATGTTTATCCAAAGTCCAAAGAAGCTTCAGAACTAACGTAAACAAAAATGATTATTCATACAGTTTAAGGGCAATGATACGTCAACAGACGTGGATGGTCATTAAAGGATTAATTGTAGGAAAGGTTTGAAGCAAAATGTTTTTTTTTTTTTTCAGATGACAAAAATGTAACAATGGTGACTCTTCCTAAGACTAAGACATTTACTAACCAAGTACTTACTAAGGCATTTCATAAATCAGTATTAATCCCATCAAGACACATCTAGTTTGACCTTTAGGGTGCAGACAGGTTTTTAAAATCTGATGAGTCACTTTCTGTGGTACTACCTTTGGAATGCTTCTAACTATTCAAGTCAGTTAGTGCTAAAATTAACAAAAACGGTTCTAATTCTGCAGCATAATTTGACCTTGTTTTGTAATTCATGCTTTTTGAGGCCCCTAACTTTAAGATTTTTCCAGTGACATAGTAGTATGCAGATCTGTATCATTTTGAGGTATATATAATGAAATATGTATTGATATTTAACCCTTTACCACCGCAGCCAGTGTTGATCTTCTTGGCAGAACCCCATTTTTGAAATCTGACATGTGGGAATAACGTTTTGACACTTTTACCTATCCATCTGATTCACAGATTGTTTTCTCATGACACATTGTGCTTTAGGTTAGTAAGAAATTTTGGTCCAAAAAGTCCTTGTTTATTTGTGAAAAATATCGAAATTTTGTGAAAAGTTTGAAAAATTTGCCATTTTCAAGCTTCAAAAAGTTCTGTGTGTAAGACAGATAGTTGTTCCACACAAAATAGCTTATAATTATCATCTACCATATGTCTACTCTACATCTTTTAAATGTCTTTTTATTTTTTTATTTCATGAAGGGGCGTAGAAATTTAGTAGTAATTTTTCACATTTTTGGAAAATTTGCAACATAGATTTTTTTTATGCACTACAGTGTGCCTTACACTATGGGAATCTAATACCTGTAACGTCTACTGATTTTTATGGACTTGTAAAAACAAATTAGATGTTTTAGCGAATGCTACACCTAACCTGGATTACTTTGCGCTTGCCTGCTGGACTACTGTTTGTCTTAATCTAATCGTATAACCAGGAGGAGTTAACCGGCCAGTCCGAGCACTACACCCTAGTACCATGCCACATAAGGAGCAACAACAGAGTGGGTGAGCTGACTACAATTTATATATCGACTGATAGATTTTTTTACGGACCAGTCCAGTTCGGACGTGGCTTTGAGGGGCCTGTATAGAGGCCCCTATAAATGACTCCATCTAAGAAACTACACACCTTAATGTATTCAAAACTGCATTTAGGAAGTTTATTGACCCTCTAGGTATTTCACAGAAATTAAAGCAAAGTGGAGGTGAAATTTAAACATTTCAGTTATTTACAGATATCCATTATTCACTGGAACAGGGTAGATAGAAACAGGGAAATGCAACTCAACATTGATTCCCCCGATTTTGACATTTTTAGAGATATCAAATATGTGGCCGTATTTGACTTAACCACAAAACTCATTTTCATTACAATTTTCTTTAGGCGCCATAACAGGTTTATGGATGCTCTACGATGTTATAACTTAATAAACACCCTTAAAAAGATCCCATATTGGAAACTACACACCATATGGAATATATCAAGTGGTGTAGTGAGTATATCGACCCCACAGGTGTATCACAATTTTTTTTAGCGTTAGGCTGTGAAAATAAATATTTTATTTTGTTCCAACAATCTGCAATATTATCTGAAATTGTTTCACTTTTACAAAAAATTTTATACACAATTTCTTCCAAGTTTGGCAATACCCTATATATGGGTTTAAACTGCTGTTTGGGTGCATGGCAGTGTGTACAGTACAATGGATGGAGCACTATTTAGCTTTTGGAATGCAGATTTTGGTGGGTACCATGTTGCATTTGCAAAGCCTCAAAGTATCAAAACAGTTGAAAACTTCCATAATTCACCAAATCTTGCATTCAACACCACTCGGGGAACTCATCCAGGGGAACTAATTTTGGGCCCACAGGTGTTCCACAGTTTTTATAGCACTGGGCCATGAAAATGGGAGAATAAAAATTCAGTTTCAACACTGTGCGTTCACCATGCAGTATAAATGACATGATAACTTTACTATGTGTCCGTACAATTACAACAATATCTATTTTATATAGTTTTTCATCTTTTATCACTATTACACAAGAGAAATACATTTGTAAAAAAAATGTGTTTTTATGTTGTCATAGTCTGCCATAACTTTTTTCTTTTTCTTAATGTATAGTTGATTAAGGGCTTGTCTTTTGTGGGTTGAGTAGCCATTTTCATTGGTACCATTATGTAGCTCATATGACATTTTGGTCACTTTTTATCAAGGTTTTTAGGAGGCGGGATGAACAAAATACAGCAATCTTAGTAGTTTTTTATTTTTATTTTCTACAGTGCTCACCATATGGTATAGATGACATGCTAGCTTTACTCAATAGGTCAATACGATTACAGGGATACCCAATTTGTATATGTTTTTAAATGTTTTACTGCTCTTACACAACAAAAACACTTTTATTTATAAAAGGAAAAACATGTTTGCATATCCATAATCTGAGAGCCATAACTTTTTTATTTTTTTGTGTATGGAGCTGTGTCCATATACAGCTCCATACACAAAAAAATTACTTTTTTATTTTTCCCTTGACAGAACAGTTTGAGAAAATTTTTTCCTCAACAAATTTTAGGATAACATATATGAACTTAGTACCGACTTGCAAGTTCTGGCTTTTTCTTAGTGTAGAAGGCATCTGAATGTATGAAAGTGTCAGGTTACAAAATCTGGTGTGTGGTATGTCTTGCATAGCATATTTTTGATGAATTTTTGGCCCATTCAAAAGTGTTGTGTTTGGTTTTTTTTGCTCAAAGCAGGCCAGTCTGGCACAGTCACATACATACATGTTGCCCTTGGTGTTTATAGTTTTTGGAGTACATATCACTTTTTTTTGATTTTTATTCCAGAGTTTAGGAGCTGGAGAGATGGGAATACAATTTCATCACTGTTTTTTTTTTTCATAGCGTTCACTGTATGTTGCATTTTTTTCTTGTGGTTGTTATCATTACAGTGATACCAAGGGCGACATCTATGAATTCGCCTTTTATGCCATATATTGCCAACTCTATAGATGTATGAACAGATTCGTGGTCAAACTTTGGCACATTTTAATGTGCCAAAGTTTGGTGCGAAAATGCTATGCAAAGATTGGTGCAGATGACTGTTGTATTATACACTCCTCTATATCTATTTAGAACTGGTGTGTCTGCGCCAAGTTACGAGAATTGCACATGCGAATTCATAGTTGTATGTTACGGTCTACACCAGGCGTGTCAAACTCGTTTTCACCGGGGGCCACATTGGCCTCATGGTGTACCTTAAAGGGCCGACATAATTTTAGAACTGTGTAAATGTAACTTCTCCTTAACTTCTCCTTAGTTAAGTGAGCTATTAAGGAATAGTTTCATTTGTACAGTATTACTGTAACAATCAGCCCTTTGATGGTAATCAGGAAGATGGTGAGGCCCAGGTAGGGGGAGGCAGGTTAGATGTGGAGGCCCAGGGGGGAGGCAGGCCAGTGGTGGAGGCTCAGGGTCGAGGCAGGCCAGATGTGGAAGCCCTGGGGGAGGCAGGCTAGATGGTGAGGCCCAGAGGGGAGGCAGGCCAGATGTGGAGGCCCAGAGGGGAGGCAGGTTAGATCTGGAGGCCCAGGGGGGAGGCAGGCCAGATGTGGAGGCCCAGGGGGGAGGCAGGCCAGATGTGGAGGCCCAGGGGGAGGCAGGCCAGATGTGGAGGCCCAGAGGGGAGGCAGGTTAGATGTGGAGGCCCAGGGGGGAGGCAGGCCAGATGTGGAGACCCAAGGGGAGGCAGGCCAGATGTGGAGGCAGGCCAGATATGGAGGCCCAGAGGGGAGGCAGGTTAGATGTGGAGGCCCATGGGGGATGCAGGCCAGATGTGGAGGCCCAGGGGGAGGCAGTTCAGATGGGGAGGCCCAGTGGGGAGGCAGGGATAGTGCTGGTAAGGCCCAGGGAGGGGGAGGTAGGCTAACTGGTGAAGCCCAGAGGGGAGATAGGGGTTAACTGGGCTAACTGGTAAGTCCTGGGGTGGGGGTTATCTGATAGGGCCTGGTGGGGAGGTAGAGGACTGGCTGGCAAGGCCCCAGTAGTGAAGCCACTTACCAGAATAAGTGATTGGTCCTCCGCAGGAGCGGGTTTCTTCTTGCCAGGCAGGAAGCTCATCTCCTCAGCGTCCTGCCAGGCCTGCAGGGGGCGGGGCCGGAGCACTGAGCAGGCGGAGCCAGGCAGTCAGAGCTCTTCTCCTGAGCACAGAGCTGCGGGCCCCGCCCCCTGAGCTCACTGTATGAGCTGTGCTGCCTCCTCCTGTCTCAGTGAAGCAGCCGCTGCGGAGCACAGCTCAGCAACAAGTGCCGGGCCGGGTAACACAAGGCAACGGGCCGGATTCGGCCCACGGGCCTTGTGTTTGACACCTGTGGTCTACACATTCAATCCTGGAGGCTGTTCAGTGTATGCAGTGCCTGCCAGCACAGAAATAGTTTATCGACACTCAGCACTCAGCTGACGCCCATCCCATTCCCTAGGAAAACTATATAGTCCAGGTTATCATTTTTTTAGGTGCCTGAGATTTTGTTGCACTGTGCTTGCTGAGCTGAGCTGTGCTGGTTTGCTGCTGCACGGCTACTCTGGCTGAACTGGATGAATGTCTGTCTTTTTTCGGCCTTACAAACTATTAATGAGCTTTAGTTTTCATTAGTACCATTTTGGGATACATATGACTTTATAGCTGCTGTGGGGAATAGCAATGGAGGGCAGCCATCTCCCTTTGTCTATGATCAAGATCAGGGGTGTCACTAGGTAGTTTTGTTCGGGGCACTAGCCCCGGACAAGACAGCCTGTGCCCCGAACCTCAGAGCGCGGACGATCTATTGAACTGTATGTGTGTCCTCTGGACGCACATACAGTTCAGGATGGCTGCTAAGTGCAGGCAGGGAGGGAGGGCGACTGCAGGAGGTGACGGGGCTGAGGAGGGAGGAGGGGTGCGTCTGCTCACACACACAAGTCTCAGAAAGTGCAGTACAGCACACTATCCTGCAGGGAGAGGCTCCGCCCCCTGATGTGCTCTTATCTCTGCTCCCGGGTCCATCTCCTGCCCGTACTGGAGGTCTCCAGTGAGAGAGTCGCCTCACTGTAGAGACCAGTACAGACCACCAGGGGGTCTGAAACAACATCCTCTTCATCACTGTGAACTGTACTGAAGGTATGTGTACATGTGTCTGTGTGTTCATGTGTTTGTATATATGTCTGTGTGTATGTATGAGTGTGTATACGTGTGTATGTATTTGTGTATGTATATGTGTGTAAGGATGTTAAATAAAAGACAAGATCTCATGTATCAGTATTAAAAAGAGTTTTCCACTTTTTTGATTTGATATATGCTTTTGACAGAATTATGATAAATGTTTTTAACAAATGATGTTTTTTATACTTGTGTGTTCATATATTCGTTTACTTGTGAGATGTTAAGGGTTAATTTCTTGTGATCATGTTGCACACGTGAATAATTAATTTGGACTATATATGTTAGAGTGCAGCTTTGCTTGGCATGCTATGAATAAGGAAGATATTTCTGAAACGCGTTAGCGTCTGTATCGTGTTTCTGTCTACATATTTTTCATTACTTGAATTTTTTACCATGTGAAATAAAGTTTTGGATCATTTTTACTCTTCACCCTGGATGTTTGATGTATATATGTATATGTGTATGTATATATATATGTATATGTGTATATATATATGTGTGTGTGTGTGTGTTAGTATGTGGGGTGAGTGTGTATATGTTTTTTGTATATATGCCCTGTGTTTTTAAATTGTGTATGTATATGTTTTACGTACTGTATATATGTGTGCTCATATGTATTGTATAATGTGTATGTATATTTGTGTACATACCCATATCCACAATATCACCTCATGCACATCACTAAAACATAATCCTGCCTAGTGAGCCCCCTTAGCTTTGTCTACACTGCATCAGCCTGAACGCGGCCGTTATTTCTCCGATGCAGGACCGCGGCTTTTGTCACGCTTTGTGCAAAAACCGCGGTCACTTCTCGTTTTCCTGACGTCGCCCATACAATTGTATTGTACGGGAAGACGACAATAAAACGAGAAGCGACAGCATATTATACAACATGTTGTATAATACGCCGGCACCGAAAGACGAGCAGAGAAAAGACTTTTCTATTGCCGTCTATGGGGCTGCAGGAACGATCGTATCTTCAGCGCTTTTAAAAAACGAAAAGCGCCGAGGATATGATCGTTTTCCTGTGCAGTGTAGACATAGCCTTACACATGTAAACTACAACCTGATGATGAATTAGATTTGAATATAATTTTTTTATACCTATAATTTGTCAGGGTTGCTTATGTTTTTAGCTGCAGCCAGACTAAGGCTATGTTCACATGGCGTAAATTGCAGGGGGCATTTCAGCATGTATTTGCGCATCAATACGCCCGACATGCGCATCGCAATTACGGTAATTCATAGCTCTCATAGAGAACAATGGATTATGTCCGTCTCCCGCAGCGTAAAATACGATTGTGTTGTACACTGGGGGAGAGAAGTGACAGGTCACTTCTTTGCGGCCCCCCCCGATACGGAGTGAATTTGGGCCGCACCCTTGTCTTGGAAGTACACGCTGACGCCCCGAGGGTATTTTCACACAGCGTATAGTGGCCCGACCTGTGTGACCACTATTTTGCTGCTTTTGGAAGTGTCTGTCCAGCAAGGCACCGGCCAAACCCCCCATTTCCATTTTTCCCCCTGTCACTTAATTTTTTAATGGCGGTTCTGTTTTGCCAGGGAAAACAACAGTATGATAGCACTCACCGCTAGATCTTACCGGTTTGCAGATGCACTTTGGGCACTTACACAGTTACCCCACAAATACGCTGTTATGTTCACCCCAAACGAAAACGTCTGTAGGTTCGGCGCGTAATGCCTTCAATACGCCCGACATAAGTGCCGACATTATGGTAATTCATTGCTCCATGCTAAAACCTGTTCTGGGAAAATAAATATCAATGAGATCTTCAAGGGAACGCGCCGCCACAGTTTTTCCTCGAAAAATACATCCGCAGTTCAAAGTAAAAATGCCGTGTGAACCCCGCTATACTGAGCAAAGCGTAACACAAGGGCCCGGGCCCCGGATGTTTTGGGACCCTAGCAACGCCCCTGACCAAGATGCTATGGTTGCTACTGAACTCCGCGTCTAGCGGGTTAAATGGCTGGGATAGAACCTAGTCAGTTGCATCAAAAGCCCTTTATATTATAGCCAACTCTATTTGTAGTAGGTGTGAACACAGCTTCTGAGCCACAGGATAAGAGCATTGTATCTGCATAGCACTTTGTGTGCTGCAGGACAAAAAGTGGTTAAACAGTATTTCTAGGACTAAGATACACCCAATATAAACACACACCTTTAAACAAATTTAGTACTTATTTGGCTGCTTATACCTAAAACACTGACATTTACGCCGGCTATGAGCTGGCATAATTTTCAGTGTAATTCACACCAATTTCTAGTGTATTTTTAGCTACAATGCTACACCCAGTCCACTTTTTTATGATTGTCAATAATGGTTACAAATTTTTAAAAAGTCACAAAAAAGGCATGCACCAACAAAAATAGTTGCATAAAGTGCTTAATAAAAGCTTTTCTTCCCACACCTATTGTCAAAAATTAATGTGTGATGAATTGTTTTAAATGGCTTAATAGTGTGTTTAAAGGGCACTTACCAATTTTATATAGCTATATTTGTTTGTAGCTAAAAGCCCAGAAGTGCTGTTCTAGTATCCCAATGGTCAGTTTGTCCCTTTGATAGATTTGTGTATACATTCTGTAAACCATCAAGTCCTTCCTTCCTTACTCTGTGACTAGAAAATTATATAAAGCAGCTTTTAGATTTTAAGTGTATTATGTTTTATTAATCTTTCGTTTTCTAAAATCTTATAGAAGTGCTGAATAAATGATGCATCAAATTCCAGCAAGTCATTGAGACTGCTAATGGATTTTAATGGCAGCTATTACAGCATATTCCCAACAGCTGTTTGTTTATGAAATTTACAGTTTGCTAGACCTTTGTGTCCAATTGCAAAAGATGTCCCCAATTTTCTTGTAATAAACTAACAAACTTGTAAAAGAAAAGCATAGCTAACTTATAAGTATCCATATTGTCAAAAGGTATCAGATAACACAATAACAAAACATTTCACAGAACAGAGGACAAGAGAAAAGCGTGAAATTTCTACAAAGAGAAATGAACAGACCCCATTATGTAAGTACATATAATATTTATATTATGTATATAAAAATACATTAACATGTATTATTTCAAGCTACAAGCAATGTTCAAAATCTCATTCACTCATTCTCATATTTAAAGGACCCAATATTTAAATTAAAGAGATTGTCCGAATTCTATGGATAAAACTTAATTACAATATAAATAAGACGTTCCACAACTTTCTAAAATATACTTTGTGTTCTGCTTTACCAATTTCAGTATTTTACTTTGCTTTCAGTAGATAAAAATACTTTTATTTACATTTAGTACCTGTGGCTTGTTGGTCTACTGTAGTAAAGTACTGTATGTGATAACATGAAAGGTGTGATATCCTCATAGGGGTTGTGACATCACAGGTATGATATATCTGATGAAACCTCTTTAACCCTTTCCTGATATTTGACATGTGTACATTTATCGAAACAAACAGAAATGCATGAGCTGCAGATTTTCATGTATATTAGATGTAGCAACAATGCACTTTAAAATATTTCATATATTCATTGTTTATCTGTCCCTTGGCGTCTGCAGAGTTCTGCTGATTCTTTGTGTCTGCATTGCTTTGCAGCCATGTCAGTGTGCACCTGTGCAATTTATTTCAAATTATTCTAGAAGTGCTGACCATTTATTGCATTTATTTATTGCATGAGGGAGTGGCTGCATTTCGGTCAGGTACTCCAAGCATCCATTCAAGCTGTTTTTAATCCTAGTCAGAGTACAGCTGGGACCAGGGGTTTCATTAGGCAATTTTATCTATGGCTTGTGTCATGGATAAAACAGTGCTGCCTGCTGCCCTGCTAAAGAGGAGCAGAGAGCTGTTAACTTCCTGCCCGCTGATTACTCCGGTGGGTCGCAAGTCAGGCTTGTGGCCTACCCAAACATGCCTCGCAGGCGGTCTGATGTAGTAATGTGCAGCTTGCAGGAGGTGTGATGTCATCACGCTGCCTGTGTCAGACACAATGAGGAGGGAGTTGTTCGACAGGTAAACAGGGAGAGGTGAGCATTATTTTTTATTGTTATTTTGTCGCCTATATACCTACCAATCTATTTAGGGGACCAATATAACTACCAACCAACTGGGGGGCCCTATATACCTACCTACCTACCTACTGTGGGACCTATATACCTACCTACTTGGGAGACCTATATAGTTACCTAACTACTGGGAAGATTTATATACCTACCTACCTAACTAACTAACTTACTACTGTGGCCCTATATATCTTCCTAGCTACTGAAAGCACCTATGTACTTACCTATAGGGGCCCTGATATATTTACCTACTTGGGGACTTATTTGTCTACCTATTTACTGAGCTGTCCTATATACCTACCTGCCTATTTTTGGTGTACGGACCCTTATATCTACCAACTGAGGGTACCTATATACTTACCTCCCTACTATGAAAGGCTATAAAACAACCTGCAGGGTGTCCTATATACGTATCTACCTACTGAGTGTACCTTTATAGCTTCAGTTGAAACCAGAGTTTACATACAGTATATAGAAAGACACATATGCATGTTTTTATCACTATCTGACATGAAATCAGAATAAACTTTACCTGTTTTAAGTCAGTTAGGATCACCAAAATTATTTACTGTTGCCAAATGCAGAATAATGAGAGAGTGATAATTTTTGAAGGCATTTTTCTTACTTTCTGGACTCGTGGGACAGAGATGTACTATTACCACTAAATAAAGCATCGGTGCGGCCACATCTGGATTATGCCTTTCAGTTCTGGGCTTCAGTTTATAGAAACAATGCACTAGAGTTAAAGAAAGTACAAAGATGAACAACCAAACTAATAAGGGAAATGAAGCTTCTTAGTTATGGGGAAAGATTAAAATAATTAAAGTTATTTAGTACAGTAGCTGGAGGGTAAGTCCCAAGAATTAACTGGTAGGCCCTAGATTCAACTCCACAGGTGGGTCCCCAGAATAAAATTCCACTGGTGGGCCTTAAGCATCCCAGTCCAACACTGACTTTGTTCGTAAGCTGCCTCAAATTAGAGGTTTCAGAGATGTTGTAGTTGTGGACAAACTTGTGCCCAAGGAAATAATTTGGACCATTAATGCTACTAGGCATTCACATGTGTACAAAGCATCTGGCTGATTTGCTCTGCATAATCGAACCTTTGGATAATGGTATACTGAGGAAAAGTCTAATACAATCTTCATGGCATTACATAATGTCATCCAGAATTTGGAGACAAAACTACACTTCCCCATCTGAAAAAAATGTGAACAGGAAGACCATGGAGGTGGAATATCTCCTTGAAGAAGGTTGGGGCTAGCTATGAAGCAGTGGGTAACCCATACAATGGGACAAAATAGGTCATCTTGGAAAAGCAATCCATCACCATCCAAATAGATGTGGAATAATGACCAAGATGCAAATTTGTGATAAAATCTACAGTGGGGAAAAACGTATTTAGTCAGCCACCAATTGTGCAAGTTCTCCCACTTAAAAAGATGAGAGAGGCCTGTAATTGACATCACATTGTCTGATTTGGAAAGAATTTACTTGCAAATGGTGATG